>CAKNYM010053445.1:0-32253 GCA_932195095.1 Andricus curvator
CCAATTAAATAAATTCCGCGTCTACGACATGCGCGGCTCGTAACACCTACATTGAGGTGCTGCCCTCTTCAACTTTTCATTGTTTCCATGGCAACCGCGTCAAATCGTGTGAAATGTGAATGAGTCACCGTCGGTGGTGCGAGCTTAGCGAGCAAAAAGACCTGCCAGGCTAGCTATGAACATTGGGTTGAAGTTTCAGACGTCTAATCTGACAATTTTTTTTTAAATTCTTGGAATAAAAAAAAAACAAAAAAAAGGTTCTAAAGTTTCTAAAACCAACATTTTTTATTTATTTACCAGCTGAAATTTACCCAGCGTCACCTGGAATTTTAAGAGATTTCATAGAATTTAAAGGAATTTTAAAGAGACTTTAAAGGATTGCAAAAGATCTTGAAGTAATTTTAAGGAATTTCAAGAGATTTAATAAGATTTCAAAAATTATTAAAGGATTTCAAGAGATTTATAGTGTTTTAAAGAAATTTCAAGGGATAAAAAGACTTTAAAGGATTTAAAAGAATTTTCAAGGGATGCTAATTGATTTTAGGGATTTAAAAAGAATTTTAAAAAAGTTGAAAAAGAGGTTTTTTTCAGAGATTTCACAAGATTTAAGATATTTTAAGTGATTTTAAAAAATTTGCAGGAATTGGAAGAAATTTTAATGAACTCCAAGGGATTTTGATATATTTTAAACAATTTTAAGAGATTTACAAAATAATCTTAAATTTTTTAAAAATCTCTTGAAATCCGTTGAAATTGCCTAAAGTTAAATAAAATTCTTTAAAATCCTTTAAATTTTCTATAAATCTCTTAAAATCGTTTTACATATTTTGAAATCTCTTAAAACCTCTTAGAATTCTTTCAAATCTCTCGAAATATAATGAAATCTCTTGAAAATCTTTAAACTCTTTTGCAATCCCTTTAAAATCTTTAAAATCAAGTAAAATCCCTTAAAACCCATAAAATGGTTCAAATCCTTTAAATCTTTTGTAAATCTCTTAAAATGACTTAAAATATAATTCCATCAAGTCACTTAAAATCTGGTGAAATCCTTTAAAATCTCTTAAAATCCCTTAAAAATCCTGAAAGTCACTACAAATCTTTTAAAATCCCGGGCTACGCTAGGTAAATTTCTGCTAGTAAATAAATAAAAATAAAATGGTTTTGGGAACTTTTTTCATATTTTTAATACAATAAATGTAAAAAAAAAAGTTCATCAGACTGAACGTCTGAAACTTCAACCCAGTGCTATGAACTATTCCCAAGGCGGCAGAGCTGAAAAAGAAATGGGACTAACGAAACAGATAAAAAATAATAGGTAAGAAGTGAAAAAATGTGGAAAATTAAAATTCACGAATTATTTAATTTTCCATAACTCTTAAATTCTCAACATTTATATTCGTTTAATTTCAAAATATCGAATATAAATATTTAAATTATAATTATTTTGACTAACATAATTAATTAATCGATTATAATAAATTATTGCGGCTAACCAAAAATACCCAAAAAATAAATACCATATACACAAATAGATGAAAAATAAAAATACCTAATTATAAAATTGAATAAAATTATTTGTATTTAAATAATGAGGTAAATTAATTAATAATGAATAATTAATTCATCCAATTATTGAAATTAAATTAATTTTAGGAAATTTTATAATTCGATAAATTTGGATATTGGAAATTTAAACATTTGTCTATTTATAATTCGGTTCCATATTATTTTCGGCAATTACTTCCTCATAGAGGAAGCTTTGTAGTGGTGTCAAAATCCAGTTTCCAAAAAACGGTTTTTCTGAATATATTGCAAGAGGAATATATATAATTTGACGTCCTGAAAAATTGTCCGGTAGTATGCATGTGTGAGTGTATGTATGTCAAGCTTTTTACGATCCTGCAATATCTGGTGAACGTGTACAGATAAATTGATCAAATTTGGCATACTTATTCCACTATACATATACCAAGTTGAATTTCTTACAAGGCTTTAACAAAATATTTTAAAACTAATTGAAAAATGTTAATTAATAGATTAAATCTTTCAAATCATCTTCTTTGGGACTAATAAAAAATACCGAAACAATAATTATAGGGGGAAGTCCCGTAACGCCGGACGGCACCTAATACCGGACACTCCTAGTAACTCTATACAGAAAAACGCATTAGGCATGAATATAGCAAGAATGGTTGCGGGGGGGTGTAGGGACGCAGGTTCACGCACCAGAGTTTATCAGTGACGCAGAATCTCTCGCCAGGAGCGACGGTTTGTTGATTCAGGCGAGAGAACATTGTATCACCTAAGTTTTACGTCAGTATTACTACAATTTATTTTCAGTATTTTTGTTTGTTTCATGTAATTTAATTACCGGTTGTTAATTAAGACCCGGGAAATGAGACAATTTTAAATGGTTTTTATGCTATATTTGACACCACAGTAGTAAAATAGATAGTTCACCGTCCCGTAGTACCGGACACCAAGTAATCCCCTAATACCGGACAGTTATTTTATTAAGTCTTTCTTTCAGATAACTCATATCGGTCCGCATCGGTATTTTATAAACAAAGCTTAACTAAGCAGACCTGGAAGAGACTGCGTTTTAAGATCTAAAATAGTTTGAACAATCAATCAAGAAATTTCTAAGTGTTTTAAAAATTATATCATTTTCGAACAATTTTAACTTAAAAACAGTACAATTTAGTGATTATAAGTTGTTTCTTGAGAAATCTAAATTGAAAAATGTCATTTACAAAATAAAATTTAAAAATATGTAACAATGCAACTTTTAAAGTTTACATTCAGCACCTGTCCGGTACTAGGTGCCATCCATAAAAATTGTTTGTTTTTTTTCCAAAGTTTATGAAGAGTTCCTATATAATTTTATTACAGAAGTTGTATTTTGGTTACTTTTCATTCGTTTTATACTATATTAAGTTCACTAATTAATAAATAAAGTTACATTTTTCCTATTACTTTTTGTTTTTTTTTTTCGTTTACCCTTAGGTGTCCGGTACTAGGGGACTCTCCCCTATATATACTGAATCTAAACAATTTAAAAAAATAGTTTCAAATAAATATCAATCTACTTTAATAAACAAAATTTTGGTCGAACAAAAAATATTTTATTTATTTGTCAAATTAAATCTCTATCTATAATTTGAGTAAATGAAGCATTATTCGAATTAGTGAAGTAAATGACAAGTAGACGGTAGAAAAATTAAGCAAAATTTGTTTTATTTTGATGAGTCTTATTTTATATTACAAATTTACGTATATTAGGTTTTTTTTTCAACATATTAAAACGGATTAACAGATATATTAATTAAAATACGGATTTTTATTACTATAAATTAAAAATGACAGTATTTGGATTGTTTCTTGGCTTCAACGGTGGAGAGTATATTAAAAGAAATTAAAAAGAAGACTGTTATTTTTATCATAAATAGTACAATTTAATTTAAAACTAAGTTAAATAAATAAAATGAAATGATATATTAAATCTCCACAGTTTGCTGAGCCTTCTCACCAGGAGTATCCCATAAATTATGCAGTACTCTGGCAGTACTATATTAATGGATGAAGTATTAATTTTTTTTCAATAAATAGGTATTTTGTATGTCTATTAAAAACAAAATAAAATGGCAAATAAATTTGAATGATTTAAACATAATTTTTAGAGATAAAAAATAATTAGGAAGTTGTGTCCCTGAATTTAAATTTTTTACCGAATACAACTTAATTTAAGGATTACCCCATGCGCCAAGGTGAACAATCCGTTGAGAGGGAAAAATGGGTTAAGTCAAATGCCACGACTTATCACATAAGAAAAAAATGTTATTTGTACGATATTTTATAAAAATTCGTGAATTTAAAACCAATTTTTTCTTATGTTTTTCCCTGAAAAAAATGCACTTATTAGTAGGAAAGCAACTTATTTCTAATTTTTTTTGTTTGTTTCGTGGTTTTTAACTTATTTTCTAAACTACGTACTATTTAAAATTAATGATTAATTTTTAATTTCATAACTATATACAGCTATATATACATATGTACATTTAAGTGTTACGAGTTTAAAAGGCTTTTTGACATATCGCTCTACGTTTTGAGACCTCCTGAGTGAAAAAAGGGTTTTTACGGTATTTAAATTTACCACGTGGTCTTCTTTATATGTATTTTAATTTTTTTTCGTAAAATAATATAAACAATAAATAAATAGATAATATAATATAATATAAACAATTGACATTTTCAATCAAAATTATCAACATTATTAATTTATATATTTTATTATTTTTATTATTTATTTATAAATGAAAATTGTATTTAATTGAATATAAACGAAATTTTTCATAAAATGGAATTTCAGAATTAACCAAGCTAATTTTAAGCAATTATAACTCCTATGGAAAGATAATTTTTTTCAAATTTATTGAACTTTTTTTGTTTTAAAAATTTATTTTTCAAATAAAAAAAATGTATCCTGAAACGAATGCGGTAGCCGATAGGAATTATAATGTTTTAGAAATAATGTTGTAATTAATTCTGAAATTTTACTCAGTGAAAATTCAATTTCAAGATTGAGTTATTATGCGAAAAGAAATATTCTTTTCATGTTGTACTTCATTGAAAATATTACTTTCTTGAATCCTGTGCAAAGATATATTTTATTGGATCCAGAGACTAACCGAAAATACCGAAAAGAAATGAATCCCTATTACACGAATTGACAAATTTATTGACGAATAAATTAAAAATACCAAATTTTATGTGGCCTAATTTTCAAGTTTCCGAAATCCAAACTTAACGATTTATAAAATTTCAGAATTGTACAAATAAGAAATTATTAAATACCCCAAAAATTCTTTAATTCACAAAATAAAATTTTGGAGAAATTAAAAAATTGTCCGATAAAAAGTGAACTCGATTTCATTGATTTATTTTTTTTTAGATTTGAATCTGAAAATGTAATTAAGGAATTACTTATTAGAAATATTTACTAATTCATTTACCTGATTATTATTTGTTAATTGTACATTTTTAAAATTTTATAATTCAATGAAATTTGATTTTATCATTTTAAAAATTCTGACATTTATAATTCGGTATTTTTACTTTTCATCAATTTATGTATTAGGTATTCATTTTTTCGGTATTTTTTGTTGGTCCATGGATCCATTGTGTTTCAAAAGTCCAAATTTTAACAGAAGTTCGTAATATATCTAAATTATTATTCAAAACTTTTTGAGAAGGAAGAACAATATCGGGATTTTGAACAATTTGGACTTTTATAGAACAATAGGAATAATTTTGGATAAGATATAAAGGCACAGTTACTAAATATGTACATTTTAAGGACTTATACAACAGCGTATCAGTTTTCAGTAATTCAAATGAACTCTTTGATTATCGTCCTAATTATATTTTCCCTAATTTCTGGAAGAAAAGTAGATTATTAAAAATATGGATTTAAAAATCTACGACTTGGCGCCACGAAAATAAGCGGCTTTCACAGCGCCTCTACAGGTATGTGTCCGTAACACTGGAATGATAGCTATATATATTATATATATATATATGCAACGACCACAAACTTGCCTGGAGCGCCAACTACCGGTATGTGTCCCTACTAATCCCTTGCCGCATCTAGGACCGGTATGTGGCCCTACTAATCCCTTGCCGCATCTAGGATAGAAATTTCCAAGATATCCAAGATGTCTGCACGCCGAGGGCCAAACGATAATACCAAATGCATGCAACGAAACTTTATTTTTATAATAACTTGAAAAGAAATGATTTTTCACCATAAGGGGCCGTTCAAAAAATACGTAACGCCTTTAGGGGGAGGGGGTCACCTCCAGCGTTGCGCTAATGTTAAAGTTATATACACTTACTATAGAAAAAGCGTGACGTAGGGTGGGGGGCAACATTTTCAGAAAAAAGCGTTACGTAATTTTTGAACGGATCCTAAGCGTAATGGGATATTTTGTTTATTTCTCAAAAGTTATTCAATCGTATAATAAAATTGATAATTCTTTTTTGTAACGATTTCATCATGTAATTGAAAAGATCTTGAAAACCAAAAAATAATATTTGAATACACTTATGGTGAAAATAATTTTTTTCTAGTTTCGTCCCATGCAATTGGTATTATTGCTTGGCCCTCAGCGTGCAGACATCTTGCCAGCTGACGTCACAACGTGAAATACCAATATATATATCGTAGAGGGAAGATAGGTATAGAGGCGACAATGCAGCGGGCAGCTTGAAGCACGCTAAGGGGAGCGAGACGGCAGGGGAAGGCTCAGTTAGGTTTAGTTTGGGAACCAGCAACGCGTGGCGCTAGTGCCACGAACCAGTGCTTTATGCTTAACGTGTGTGAGTGGGGTACGTGAAGAGAGTGTGCCGTGTACATGAGTCGAACTGCAAAAAATTTAGAACCCTTATACCTGGACTGGTCTTTCCGAACTATATTCTGGCTATTCACTTTCTTCCAATATTTTCGTGAATGGAAATATCCACCGATACGTTTTTCATTGGAAATTTTGTATTTTAATATTTTAAGTTAAAATTGAAAAACAAAAAAGTTGTTTTTTTAATGACCCCATTAGAAATTTTTTTATTCGCTTAGACGAATAATTCTTTTCTTAGAATGATTAATTACAATAGTCATTATTATTACAATATGTGAGCATTTATTGAATATTATTTGCTTTTAAATTGTAACCATAATAAACACATGAACTTATTAATCAATACACTCATAAAAATGTACAAATAATGTCCTTCGCATACAATAATTATTTTCTTAGAATTATAATAAAATTTATGGGCATTTTTACATTATTTGATTTTGTACTTATACATTCTCTACTCTCATACTTATCTTTCTGCACTCGTGAAAAAATCTGAATAATGTAGGTACAACTTCAAAAAGAAACTTAAAAATAAGAAAACATTTTATCGTTATCGTAGGTACAGTTGAGCTCTCGGATCCAATAACTCAACCGACTCTCGTACTATTTTACAAAGTACATATTTCCGTCAATTTTGAATGAATTTATCTAAAATATTCCAGACATTTTCTTTGAACTATATAGAACAACTTTCTCGCTGGAAGTTGTTTTAAATCTGAAGTGGCCTCGATACTTTTTGTCTCCGAAAGTTGAAAAATGTGGTTACAGATCGGCCTTAATTTTCAATTGGATATTATTAAACAAAAGGTCATATTCAACTTTTTATTATTTTGTAGGCATTCGCTGACTATACTTTGTATGTGTACTTACTTTCAAACAGTTTCAATAAAATTTGTACGAGTTGTGATGATTTATGTTTTAATTACTTATTGAATATTAGGAAAAAAAATTTCTTTTCAGTTTTTAATTTTTATTCTTAAAACTAATTTTAAGACATAAAAATTCTAAATATGCCTTGTTAAAATATAGAAGCCTACATCTAGAAAATTAATTTTGTGAATTTGTAAGTTCCCATTCCTTGAGACCCGGGGCAACGCTTTTAGCGTTTTCGAGCGTCCGGCGAGTTTAAATTCGAGAGCTCAAGTGCAGAAATTGTTTCAATGAAACACTTAAAAAAAAATCAAAATTGCGATTCTAACTCAACATTTAAGAATATTAAAAGTATAACAATAACAAAATCCTATAATATTAAATAACGAACTAATAAACAAGAAATACATTTCTTCTCTTGCTTCTCCAGTAAAATATGATATACAATATCCTTGAGGGTTTCAACTTTTAATATTATTTGTATAATTTGGACGTATTTATTCGACAAAATTGATATTTATTAATCTAAACGTAGAAAGAAGAATATTCTCCAGCAGTATGGGCTCTTGCAATTCTAACATTGTTAATGTAGGAAAAAATCAGACAGAGTATTATGCCCCATTACGGGAATTTTCCGACAAATAATTTTTTTGACGTAATTAATTTCTTCACGTAATTTATACACGGCTCCTGAGTACAAAAATATATATTTTTACCAAAACGACAAACAATCATATTTCCTATACTTTTACCAATACGGTAACAAATGATTCAATTGTTATGTAAAAAATGGTTGCTTTGTCCAAATTTTTCATTTAAAAAAAGTTCAGTACTGAAAATGGAGAGAATATTCTTATTTCTTAAGACTACAAGACCTAACGATCTGCTTTATAAATATTTGATTGTTTCCATATAATTTATACGTGAAAAGTATTGAAAATAACGCACATTCCATTTTCATACCTGCAAAGTTCTGAAATTGTTACAGAGATTTATATGTAAGGAAAATTCATTAACAACCCTACCGTTTATTTTGTATTCCAAAATTCACTGTTGCAGAGTGGCAAGGAAGGTTTGAAGCACCCTACATATATAGAAAGGCAAATTGCAGTGGATCAACATTACCACTAAAAACAATAACTTTCCGTCTAAAAAACTCTCATCATATTAGTCCAGGCATCTTGTAATTTTTCACCGCGTTCGTTTTCTATAGCGTTTCACTGAGAATTTCAATGGGATGAGAATTTCAACTTTTCCAAACATGACTACGACGCTTCCCGAAAATATTTTTGAACAATTTTCCAAAAACAGTGTTTTCGTAGACTGCTTTCGTAAACTTTAGAAAATTCTGAAAAAGTTAAAAAAAAAGAAGAAACTTCTTTCAATAATAGGCGCAGAGTTGTATGTCTCCAAAGAACCCCGATTTTTTTCAAAAAGGAGGCTAAAAAACCCAATTCTGAAGTTAATATTTGTACTTTAGAACCTGTCAATTTTACGAAAAAATATTCTCCATTCTAATTAAAGTGTACGCAATTTCGAGTAATTCTAAAAAGAACAATGACCGAACCTCAAAGTGTCATAAGTTATGGCCTCCCAAACTTGACCACTTTTGACGTATTCTTCAGAGCAAATTACTCGTGTTTAGTTTTTTAAAAATAATTCTTTTGTGGGTAAATCTATGTTAATGATGACAGAGAAAAAATTTTCATGTAGAAAATTATGTGTAAATGTAAAAAAAAAAATCATCGTCCAGCCTTAATAGGTCAAGAGTTAGGACTCTTAAAAAAAACACATTTTTTGCTATTTTTAACCAGAAAAAGTTTTTTAAATAGCTCGTTCGGAAAATATCCTACGGAAAACGACAACGGCATTATTAACATAAGTAACAAACCGTTCCAGATAAAAATAAATTTTTTCGTACAAGATGCCTGGACTATATTCAAACTTTTACATATGACGGAATTTTTTTAAACGTTGTTTTATTTTCGGCATCTTATGCATTTTCCTGCTGTCTTTTGCCTCTTTTTTCTCTTTTAGGAGCGTCAATAAACGCAGGTAAAAACGTCCAAATAGATCCTGATAGTCCAGCGGTTGAAAATTAAAGTTCTACATATTTTTGTTATTTCTTTCCCCAGGAAGCATTTATATCTCATATAGTTATGAAATTTCAACATTATTTATAACTAAATTTTTTTTGCATATATTAATAAATACTATATTCGTACAAATTTCTACAAACAACAAGTTTTGTGTTATGACTGAGTACAAGTTTAAAAAAAATAAAAGTGATTGCAATGGCGTACTGGAAAGATCATAAACTAATATTATCATGGAAAAAATGTTAAAAAATATGATTACCATCAACTTAAAAGAATAATTCAATGAAAAACATAATATCTACATTTTCCATGAAAATAAGGGATGAAAGGGAATGAAATAAGGCGAAAATTAATGATAATCAATTATAAATTAAAATATTTATAAGGGGTATATAAAAGAAAAAAGAATTCCGAATCTCAATTTGCATACTCGCTTTTTCTGTTCCCTTTGGGTTATAAATGAACCACGTGAAAAGAGACATGAATCAGATAATATTTAGAGGTCGCTTATAGTAAATTTGTCTGGTTTTACACACAAATTCATCTTTTTTAAAATAGCTGATCATACTGGCAAATGATGAAGAATGTAAAAGATGCGGCTTATTGAAAAGAGTATTTTTGGATCATCAGTCTCTTAATAAATTATGCATACTTAAAGACCTCTCCATAAGTGGGATAGATAATTCACACTACGTTACAACAATTTCCTTCGCATATCTCCCTAAGAATGCATAATTATAAAAATAATTACGATAAAAAATCATTTTAATGAGTCGCGTCTTTTATATTCTGTACACTCTAAGAAAAAGTCTATTAACAGTGAAATTCCGTTCCTTTCAGAATGCATCCTTTGAAATTAAGCAGATTTCTTTTGTCCGTCAATAGAATCGTTTCACTGTTCAAAGACTTATCCGTTACATGCAAAACGAAAGTAGTTTTACTGATAAACGATTTCTTTTGACTTTGAAAAGAATTCCTTTAACTATTAAAGGATTTCATTTGTTGGCTAGCGGAGAAAGTGCGCCTGCGCATGAGTGAATTTTTTCACTGCACGATTTTTTTATTAATTGATAAAGTGAGTGGAAAAACGAGCGAAATGATGTCGAAAATGGATTACTTTAAAAAATTAGGAATCCCAGATTGTGACGCAAAAACTTTGGAAGGTACGTGTACTGAAAGAACAATTTTTGATCCGCATAACCTCACTTTTCATTGATTTTTACGCTTTTGACAATCAAAGTATAAATTTTTCTTTATTGCTTTTGACAATCAAACGTTCGTAAGACGTTCTTTATGAAATGATTTTGTAAAGCGTCGATTTTATATCGATTTTTTATTTACATTCACCAAAGTTCGGCTTTTGTACATTTGTTGCACGTAATATCATGCAATAAATTTTCTTTTAACGTTCAAATTATTCTTTCTTTTGTCCGACAATAGATTTCACCTCAAGATCAAAGGAAATCCTTTCACACTTAAAGGATAGCATTTGAAACGACAATCCTTTAACTGTGAAAGTATTTCCTCTCATGCCAATTTTGAATGGAAAATCCTTTAATAGTGAAAGGAATCGCTTGACAGTCAATAGTCTGTTTTTAGAGTGTATATAATTTTGCGTAATGACCTGCCTTTTTCGAGAAAAATCAATTTTTCTGTAAAAACAAACCAATTTAATTCTCCTTCCACGTGGTTCATTTTTAACCCAGAAGAAACAAAAAAATCGAAAATGCACGTTGAAATTCGGACTTGCTTTTGTTTAAGCACACCTAATATTCATATGCTGTTAAGTTATAAATAAACAAACGCTTTTTGCTACGTCCATAAAAGTATTATGCTCTCAGTGGACAAAAAAATTAAGGATGTCCTAGAGAAGTCTTCGGGACATCCTTAAGACGTCTTTTGGAACATGTCTTTTGGACATCTTGGGGATGCTCTTAAGACGACTAATGTCAGTACAAAAGATGTCCCGAGAACGTCCTATGTCTTTAAGACGTCTTTAGGACATCTTTACGACATTGGACGTATTAGAGACTTTGATTGGACTGGCATTGGACGTCCTAGGGATGTCCCAAGGACGTTCTAGGGATGGTCATGGTTTTGTGCCCTCTGGGCTATTAGTGATATATTATCACAAAATCTTCAGAATGAATACTCATAGTTATTATTAGAAACTGTTCAAAATATTATCAAACATTCTCTGTAAAAACCAGAGGTCTTTTTTCCGTATCATAATTTGCATGTCCTTTTTTCAAATATGATAACTTCATGCTGTTATTTTTTTCAATGTAGAAAAACGACTCTGGAATCCCACAAGCGGTTTCATTTTAGTATGACTCAAGACAGGTTTTTTAGTCGTATTTAAATGCCTGGAAATAGCTCTGAAATAATAGTATTTTTACAGTGTTAACAAGAATGTTGATTTTTAGTGAATTTCAGACCTACTAAAAAAATCTTGTAACTGACTAAATTTTCATGTGAAAAATTCAAAAACTTGGCAGAGTGCAATTTAATTTGCACAATTCATTGAATTTGCGAAATCGAAGATGGTGAAGTAAGTCCAAAGTAAAATTGGATTGAAAAATAGCACTGTAAAAGTATAAGAAACTTATTTTTGTGAAAGTATATTTAACAAATTACAATTTGACAGCTCATAGTCACCAAGAAACTTTATCTACGTTTCTGTAATGGAGAAAGACTTGCAATTCCGATAATTTTTTAGAACCAAGAAGTTTCAGTTTGCTTCTTTTAATTAATATACGTCCTGCTTTCTAAATTGTATATCTACATTTTTCAATCCTCTATTTTTCCAATCTAAAAAATCAAATGATCTAGAAAAGAGGCGGATTACTATACTGACTCAGAATTAAATAAGTATAAAATGCTACCATAGGGAAATTCTGAATGATTATTTTCATTTATTTCTTCTAGCTGAGATAATTAATACACTATTCTATACATTTGAAAATTCATTTTTAATGAAATTCATATTTGGCAAATATTCAAAATCGACGAGATTTAGCAGCAGTTCTTCGTTGCGGTGAAAACGCGGCAAGTAATAATTTCTTTCACTTCTCACGCTTATCCTGTCTTCTGACTCACATACACCACACAAATTCTTGGCTCATGCCACTCACACACATTAAGCATACTTTCTATCGGTGAAGCACTGGTTCCGTCGCTCCTTCCCTCCTATCCGTTTACTGGTTCGTGATACTAGCGCCTCGCATCGCTGGTTCCCGAACTAAGGCTACACCTGACGTCTCATTCCCCGCGCCCATCTTCTAAGCTTGGTGGGCATTGTCGCCTCTATACCTATCTTCCCTCTACGTATATATTAGCCTAGCAAACAAAAATCGACATTTCATCGCGCGAGTGACAATACCGACGCAGTTTTGATATATATATAAAAAGTTTTATAGTAGTGGCGCGCGTATCGTTTTCTTCCGAATGACATTTTAAAAGTTGCAGAAACATTGAGAAACATGGCGTCGCTGAGTAAAGCCGATTGGTATAATCCTGCTCCTTTTTGGCAAAATGGACCATCACCGGGTGGTTTTTACAATTTTCCAGGCACGAGTGCAAGTGCAGGAACTGGTGGAATCCAAAGAATGCAGTAAGTCCAATTATTTTCCTCTTTTTATCCAAGAAAAATATGTACACTTCAATTTCACAAAGTCACGCTTTCTTATTTTTTAAATCACCAATTTCTTCTAATTTTAGTATATTTAACTTATATATTTAACTTTTGTATATTTAATTTACAATTATTCGTCAAAAAGGAAGCATTAGATGCATATGTTTTCTAAATTAATTGTATATATAAAGTGAATAATTGTAATCCTAACCTCAAAATTTGCGACTTGGAAATAAATGCCAAAAAATAAAATACTTCATTTCTTTTGACGAAATAAACATTATATTTTTTGTATTCCAATTCCTCATAATAATTTGAGAATCCAAAAATTCAATTATTCGGGAGGATTATCGTTTTTCGATTTTCTTAACCTTTCAAATCATGGCTTAATTGCTGACGATTGGTATGTAAAATGTAAAACACTTTTCTGGCAAATATAGAACTAAATTTTACTAATAAATATATGAATACTATTTTGTCAAAATGTATCGATCATTTTAATATTTACTATCATTACTTAAAATTAAATGTAATTTTTTGCCTGAAAAAAAACGTACATTTGCAAATTTAAATCATTTTCGATTTTTGCAATTTGTTAACAATCAGACTACATGAACGCAGCTTGCAAAGTTTTTTTTTTAACTTGCTGAACACTGGACAGGGAAACAGAATTTTTTGTCAGATAAAAAACGAAAAATTCAGTGAATTTATAATTTGACCGCTATTTTTATTTTACTTTACACATTGCAATTATATTTACAAGAAGTAAATAAATCCTATCTATTCACATGAAATGTAACTTTAAATTAATTAAAATTATACAAGTTGCAACTTATTTTTTAGATATATTCTTTAAAATTCTTACAGTTCCAATTTGAAATTGTGCGCTTTTAAAAATGATTTATTTTTGGTAAATTTTGAAAGCTTTGAGTTTGAAATGTGTAATTTGAAATATTTTTCAATTACAAAATATTACGTTAAATTTTGAAGATATTTATTTGAAAATTAAAATTTTTAGACCTTATTTTGAATAGTGTAATTCGTGAAGATGCAATATAAAAAAAGTACATATAAGTTACAAGCCTTAAAAGTCACAATTATGACTGCAAAGCTAAAAATTGCACAGTTTCAGATTGGAAACTTTTATAAAGGGAATAATATCTAATAGTTTGAAACTACACTTGTAACAGTGAATAAGTTGCTATTGAAAACGTTTGGAATTTAAAACTTTTAAATCGGAATTTTCGAATATCCGTGACGACAAAGTTTGAATATGGATTCCTATAGGTTTTTTTCGAGAAACATTCAATTTTTTATGTTAAAATTATTTTCTTTTGTTTAGATTAAAATAATTTCTGAATATATATATTTCGATGGGATTATTCGCGAGAAACACGGATCTGAAATTTTTAAATCGATATCTCGAATATTTTTCGAAATATTAATTTGTTATTAATTTTTTTTAAAAAGGGGAAAAAGTCGATATCTCGATAACTATTCGAGATATCGATTTAATACTTTCAGATTCGTATTTCTCGCAAAAAATCCTATAGGATTCCGCATTAAAACTTTGTCGCCATGTATATCGTAATCTTGCCCCCGTCTCGAGCCAAGCTTACCTAGCAAGGTACACGGAGAAAAAAATATGCCTATAATAGTAAGAGCACTAGTCATGCTTTTGTCGCAGGTTTCATTCTTGCTATTTTGGTACAAAATTCATTCATTTTAAGCAGGAATCCCTTTATCCTAAAAAAGTATAAAGCTCCATGCTTTTAAAGCCGTTATCCCTTGCGAAAATAGCTCGAACTTGGCCTTGCTACGGTTGTAAGAAAACTCATCCTATTAGAGTATGAGTACTCTTACAAACGAGATATTAGGTCACGCGCAAGCTTCGGTAGGCGTGGCCTAATATCTCTTTTGTAAGAGTACTCATACTCTAATAGGATGAGTTTTCTTACAACCGTAGCAAGCCAAAGTTGGAGCTATTTCCGCAAGGCACAACTGCTCTAAGGGCATGTGACTCCAGCAATAACGGCATGCGCTTGATTCTTTTATGGTATAGGACATTTAATGCTAAAAATGTCTAACCTGATGCCAATATTGGTAGAAATTCATACCAATTTCGCACATGAAGTTCCATGCTGTAATATTAAGAGCTCAGCCTACTATAACAGTGTGGTTTTTTTCTCCGTGTAGATAACCGTATTTGATGTCATTAGTTAATTAACAATTTTTTTCATTCAAATTGAACTGTGTTGTAATAAGAACAATCCAACAGAAATGTAGGTAATATTTTAGAGAATAAAATAAGATGTTATGATGATGATTAAACCAAATTAAGATTTTTATCTAAAGCAAAAGAAAAATACAAAGTATCAATTAAATACTGTTAAATAAACAATATTAAAAAATTAACAATGTTTTTCTAAATACCACACATATTTGTCTTTTAAAATCCGTTATATTTAACAATGTTATTTAATCCATATTGAATACATTATTAATTTATTAATAATATCTCACGAAATAACTAACATTTGATATGACCAAGGGGTAATTTTCTTTACGATTTTAGTCATTTATTTTAAAAATTGGGGAATTATGAAACTGATTATCATCAACACATCTATTAATTTTTGTAAATATTGTTTAAAAAGATTGTGGTTATATTTCTTAATTTTCACGACTTTTTTGTAGTTAGTGCAACCTCTGGCTGCACTTGCTTCGTTTTTAATTAATTATTTATATATATTATTTCATTAATTTTTTATAACAAAAAATAAAATCTTCAAACATTTTGGAATTATCGCAGAACTGTAATAGATTTCAAGCTATTTTTAGAAAAATGTTTTACCAGCGATCTGATGAATTAATTTTTTTAACCGGCCGAGAAACTTTACAATTACAATTAGATTTAGAACAATTAAAGAAATCCTATCCAGTCATATGTAATGTAACTTTATATTAAATAAAATTATACGAGTTGCAACGACCTAATGTATATGTTAGGCTCAAAGACCGAAAACGGCCAAAGACCGAAAAAACAGCCACAACGCGTTCTGGCCGTTTCAGAAATGCCAGAACACATTGTGGCTATTTTTAAAACGGCCAAAGACCGAAATAAACGACCAGAACGCGTTTTGGTCGTTTTCAAAACGACCAGAACGCGTTGTGTCCTTTTTCAAACCACCAAAACCCGTTCTGATTGAAAGTTTTCAAAAGGGCTGACTCGAAACTGTCCTTTAGAGTAATCGAACTGTATGCGACGCACAGTGGGAAAAAAGATACTTCTTTGGGACAAAAATCTGCCGACTTCTCAAATCTGAACGAATCAAAGTATTTTTTTCTTCTGCACGGTTAACAAAAATTGTATTAATTTGTTACTTAACTTCAAAAATGAAATTGTTTATATTTGTAGTATCTACTTAGGCCTATTTATTGATATTTCCTCCAAAAATGGAGGTTAGTGAAGTCACTTTCGTTGAATAGCAATTTTAATTGCAGATAAAATTTCTTTTTGTTTAATTGTTATAAATTAATGAATATAACTTATATCTGCTGCATTTTCAGAATTTAAATGCATTACTTTCACAGATTTCCTTATTAAACTGTTTAAGAAGAATGTTTAATTGCAAAGGAAAACCAACATATAATAATAGTTAATAGTTTAAACCAGTTTCATGAACAAATTTATTTATTTGCCATTTTTATTCATGTGAAGAATATAGAACTGAAAAGCATTATGATGAAATAAATTAATGAAGTCTTTATTTATTGGGTAAAAGTAATCATTTTATTTGTTTTTACACGAACTATTTGAATGGCATTTTGAATTACACTTAACGTAGTTGGACCGACATTTACACTTTTTATCAACACAATACCTCGTATAGTTGCAAAACATAACATCTTGTTTTGAACCAGAATTTGCAGCAGATGCAGTCCGTAAAGTCCATTCAAATAGTTTGTGTAAAAACAAATAAAATTATTACTTTCCCCCAAGGAATAAAGACTCCATTCATTTATTTCATCATAATGCTTATTTAAACTATATTAACTATTATTATTTGTTGGTGTTTGTTTGCATTTAAACATTATTCTAAAACATTTTAATAAGAAAATCTGTGTAAGTAATGCATTTAAATTCCGAAAATGCAGCAAATATAAGTTATATTCATTAATTTGTTTATAACAATCAAACAAATGGAGAAATTTCATCTGCAATTAAAATTTCTATTCAACGAAAGTAATTTTACTAACCTCTATTTTTTAGAGGAAATATCAATAAATAGCCCTAAGTAGATAGTACAAATATAAACAATTGCATTTTAAAGTTAAATAACAAATTAATACCATTTTTGTTAAGCGTGCAGTACTCCATCGAAGTAACATCCTTTCTAAGTATTAAGAAAAAAATACTTTGATTCGTTCAGATTTGAGAAGTCGGCGGATTTTTGTCCCAAAGAAGTTTCTTTTTCCCCACTGTGCGTCGTATACAGTTCGATTACTCTAAAGTCTAAAGGACAGTTTCGAGTCTGCCCTTTTGAAAACTTTCAGTCAGAGCGGGTTTTGGTGGTTTGAAAAAGGACAGAACGCGTTCTGGCATTTTCAAGAATGCCCGAACGCGTTGTGGTCGTTTTGAAAACGACCAAAACACGTTCTGGTTGTTTATTTCGGTCTTTGGCCGTTTTCGGTCTTTGAGTCTAACATATATATCTTTAAAATTCTTACGATTGCAATTTTTACGGTTTAAAAATTTATTATCTGTTTTTGGAAAGCTTTGAGTTTAAATCGTGTAATTTAAAATATTTTCCAATTTTCCAATATTAAGTTCAATTTTAAAGATGCCTCTGGATGCTTTCTTAGAGCTATTCATGATTTTATTATTATTCATTATTTTATTCATGATTTTATTTATTGTTGAATTAGTTATTATTATTATTATACCATTAAGCCATTTCCTTTTCGGGGTAGTTAATATCAAATTATTAAAAATTGGATAATTTTATGTTTAAAGCATTTAACATTGAATAATTTGCTTTTGAAAACGTTTGGAATTTAATACATTCAAGTCGGAATGTTCGAAATTAAATCATGTAAAACTTTTAAAGCAATGAAAATTAAATTAGAAGCCTTAATCAAAATTATAGGTTTCTAATTTTAAATTTAATGAATTTGAAATGGATCAATATGATTTCAAGCTTTAATGTAGATATCTGTCCAATTTATTTCACATTGCAAAAGTATCATTATCTAAAATTGAATTTGAAATCGCATGGGTCATCCCAGAATAGATCATCTGGACGTGGTTGCGATGTAATTACACAAAATGATATTGAGATAATGTTCCTGAATGTTCGTAGAATTGAACTTTACTATTTATAAGTACTAATATTTATTTTCCTTTCTAAAAATTGTTTTCAAATGTTGGTGTGCTGTGCGAAAATGGCATGTGAACTGCATTACAAAATGCTGTTATTTTAGGCGAATCCGTAAAATAAATTAATGAAACCAAAATTATATTTTCATTTACAGAATTAAACTCTCATTTAGTAGGCATTTATTTTAATTTAAGTACAAATTTCTGTACAAAAAGTAAATTCAAAATACTGCTTTAAAATAAAAATAAAAAAAAATAATGAAATTCATTTTTATTCTAAAGATATGTCTCTAATATTATTAGTTTCAATCAAAATTTAAGAGAATTGCATGCTTTTATGTATAAAACAGGCTGGTGGAAACCGTGATGTTGTTTAAATCCTTCGTTTTCTCCGTTGAATATCTTCTAAGGAGTAAAATATAAAAATCTCAAGCTTTCAGGATGTTTTCAAATGGTATGGTATCGTTTAAATTTTGAAATAATTTAGAAATCGCGTGAGGTTAACCCATTTTTATTCGGTTCGAAACGACAACACGATAAGACTGCAGTTAGCTCATTAAATTCTATTGCTTTAGTTTTCAAATTCAATAATTTTGTAAAATTGAAGTTTTCTTAAAAATTTGGTCCTTTTCTTATTTCCGGATCAGGAAAATAAATTTCATTAATGATAATTTTAAGTTAACTAACGACCAAGAAATGATGAAAAATGAACTTAATTTTTAAGAAAACTTTCCAATTTTATAAAATTATTGAATTTTAAAACTAAAGCAATCGAATTTAATGAACTAATTTCAAATTTTTGCTCCTTAGAAGATATTCAGCGTAGAAAACGAAGGATTTAAACAACCTCATGGTTTTCACCAGCCTGCTTCATACATAAAGGTTTGCAATTATCTTAAATTTTGATTGAAATTATTAAAATTAGTAGGGGTATATCTTTAGAATATAGTTGAATTTCGTTATTTTTGCATTATAATAACGAAAAAATATCAAGTTAAAATCCTCAAAATTCGGCATTTCGAAGCAGTATTTTGTATTAAACTTTGTAAATAAATTAGAAAGTATTCTTAACAAATGAAAGCTTAATTCTGTAAATTATAATATAATCTTGTTTTTATTACATTATTTTACATATTCGCCTGCAATAACAGTATTTTATGATGTCATTTTCGCAGAGCACACCATCATTTAAAATTATTTTTAGAAAGGAAAATAAGTATTAGAACTTATAAATAATAAAATTCAACTCTACGGACATTCAGGGACATTATAATATGCCAATATAAAAAAAGTTCAATTACGTTGCAACCAAGTCCAGTCGATATACTCTGGAATGACCCACACAAAATATTTGAAATTGTAATCGTTTATTTAACGTCAGTTATACTTGATCTTTTCACTTTAGAAAAAAATCATCATTTTGGTTCAATCTTCATCATTGATAACTTATTTTGTTTTTATTATTTATATATTTATTATTTTGTTTTTCCGCGTAGCAAATGTATTTGCTTCCTTATAAATTGAGCAATAATGATTTTTTTTAAATAAAAGAAAAACTATAGCTAGAAAAACATTTTGAAATGTTGGAGCAACATTGTTGTTGTTTTTTACCTTCCTAGGAAAAACTAAAAAAAAAATGTGTAAATTTGAAAATACATATTCACAAAAATTACAAAAAAATACAAAAATGGAAAGAGCGGCTGTGTTCACTGAAATTCGGTGAGCGTAGACCAAATATTTATCGAATGCTCCCTTTGGAAAAATTGGGTATCTCCACGTGATAATGTTATTACAGAAATAAATATAACAATTGGCCGACTTTCCCATGTTCATTGTCTCAATAAAAATTAAATTCTGTAGTAAAAAATCTCCCAAACACTAGATTCATCTACGATATAATACTGAATTAAAAATATTTTGGGGGTTTAAGCTGTCTTTTTTATCTGTTTCCCCTATTTGCCAACCATACAAATATTTGTCTTATTTTTATAGCTTTTTATCAGTTTTTTTTAACGAAGTTATTTGAGAACTATACCGGAAAACAGTGCTTCTATTCTGGTTACCGGAAACTCATATTATTTTCTAGTACAGACCTAATAGTGCAGCTGTCATACTTTTTTCGGATCGTTTTTGCCGACTAGATTCTTTTTGTTATAAGTTTGCGTCGTTCGCACAAAAATTCACACATTGCACAATATGATACGAATGAAAAATTGCATCCTAACCTACTAACTGCTACTCTAAATAACCACCGGAAAACATTTAATAAACTAAAAAAAAATACTGATGAACTACAATCATAAATTGGAACTGAAATTGTTTTTCAATTTTACTTTCAAGGCGGTTCTTAAAGCACCTGCGGCTTTGGCGTTTACGTTCTCATTGCGACATTTACTTATATCTACTAAAAATAATCATGATAACTTATGGCTCGCTTTAAAAATAAATCTCGTAATCTTGAAAATGATCTAACTTTTTTTAATTTTAGTTAAATCGGAAATTTTCATTGGGACCATTTCTAAATCTATTTAATATCGAATAGATATTGCTTAATTTTATTATTTGAAATTTTTGAACGGCATACAATTTTTTAAATTTTTATCGAATTTAAAAATGTCATTAAGATAATTTGCAAACGTTTTTGCCATCTGCCATAATCATTGAGAAACATTTCTGAATCTCTCAATGAAGATCGAAAATTTGGACGATTACATTGCACTCACAAATGAGAATGCAAAAATTTATAGTCAGTTCGAAAAAGATATTGAAAATTATTTCACTGTGTTTTTAAAAGATCACAATATAAGTAATGTACTTGATTAATTAATTATCTATAACTTTTTAATGTTGTGTCCAATCGAAAAATGTCATTAGGATAACTTCTAATAAAAAATTTCGACTGCAATTTCTCAATCTGTTAAATATATATAAAAATATATATAAAAAATATAAATGTATATATATATATATATATAAATATATATAAAAATATATTATGCACCTAGGGAGAGAAAAAGTGTCTGTCCCCTTTGGCGCATACGATATTTTATTTACATCTGACGTCACTTTTCAGTCTTTTTAGAGACTTTTTACTTTTTACTCCCTAGGGACTGAAAGGTGATGTCAGAGGTGAATATATTTATTATTTAAACCGGTCGAAAAATCGGCCTTATTAAGTTTCCCTCTTTTACTTGACAAGTTCTTCTTCACTTTTTGTCACTTATTTTTCTTTGTCTAAAAAAAACTGAATCAACAATTGTTTTCAGTACACCGGTAACGACTGGATCGTCCGTAGTAGGAGTTTGCTTTAAAGATGGAGTCGTAATAGCAGCTGACGTTTTGGGTTCTTACGGTTCCCTCGCCAGATACAGATCCTTAGAACGAATTATGAAAGTCAACGACAACATCATTCTGGGAGCTGGAGGCGATTACGCAGATTTTCAGTATCTCAAAAACATCGTTGAACAGAAAATGTAAGTATCCGTGAATAAAATGGACCTTAAGTTAGATTACAAATTTTTTTTAACCACGACATGATTTTAATTTACAAACTAATCATATTTTTTAAATTTGCAGACTTGAAGAACACTGTACCGATGATGGTTTTACCCTGAAGCCAAAGTCTTTGCACTGCTGGTTGACAAGAGTTATGTACAACCGGAGGTCAAAGTTCGATCCACTTTGGAACAATTTCATCATCGGTGGATTTGATGGTGACAAACCGTAAGAATATTTAACTTTTTTTTTAGTTAGAAAGTAAGGCCGTTTTATATTTTTTTAGTAGAACTAAAAATAAATATATGGGAGATATTCTCGTTTAAGGGCATGCTCTTCGGTGACCACGTGACCAAACCAGTCCTCGGTTATGAAAATTTTTTTTGGTGTTCACCATGTCCAAACGCAATGATATATCGCTCTCAAAATTTGGAATATAGGAAATGAGACAATAAATTGCGTTTGTATATTTAGTTTGAGTAATAATTTTGAAAAAAATTATCCATGTAAAAAATAAATGTGTGAAATTATTTTCATATTTTTTGGTGCTCACTACGTCCACATGGATTGAGATATCGTGTTTAGAATTTGAACGATTGAATAAAAAGCACTAAAGAACGTTTGTATACATCAATATGTTTATAATTTCAGAGAAATTTTATTTATAAATTGATAAAATAGGATATTACCACTCGAGTCGAGCACTTTGTAGGTAATGTTTGGTTTGATGCATTTCAGATTTTTTGATTCGCGTATGTCGATAACTGACACAAATTTTGGACTAAATCGTCTAAAAATTTAAAAAAATCAATATAAACAATAACATTTGCACATTTGCTGCAAATCAAAAAATAAGTATCTGCACACACGTAACCTCCGTAACCTGTCATTATTTTTGGAGCATTTTTAGCAATTTCTAGCGGAGAAAAAAAGAAGCTTTCCACGTCGGTAAAGTAGAGATCACATGACCAAGCTAGGTTATGAAATTGTACACATTATTTTTCACATGGATAATTTTTTTCAAAATTATTACTGAAACTAATTATACAAACGCAATTTATTGTCTCATTTCCTATATTCCAAATTTTGAGAGCGATATATCATTGCGTTTGGACATGGTGAACACCAAAAAAAATTTCATAACCAAGGACTGGTTTGGTCACGTCATCACCGAAGAGCATGCCCTTAAAGTAGTTAAGGAGGAACATGCAATGAGTAGTGTACAAGAGTTCTTAATGCCATTGAAATATGTTTAACTTGTATTAATTACGCGTTATTTTGCAAAATACGTATAAGAATTTTTTAAAAATTAATTTTGTAGTGGTGTAATTCAACTTGTTAACGAAAAGTGACATGCTATTTAAAGTTGCATGATGACGCCAATTTGTTGGGAAACTAATTCATTGAATCTTTTGGATACCAACAGGGGCACCACCATGGCATCACACAACAAATGAAGTCAAATTGCTTTCAACTTCCGCTCAGTCACTAAACCTCATCATGATTTTGTTGTCTTAATGAAAACTTCAATAATAATATTTTATTGAATTTATAGAAGTAAAGATCTATTGTATAAATGTTTTACTATCTGTCAACAAAATTTAGATACCTCATTTTTTGGACAGATTGTAGTGAAAATCTCAGCAAAAAAAATTCTAAAAATATGGGACAAAGTACATGTTTCAGATGAAGATTTTCCCTATACCGATACAGAGTTTTGAAGTTTTCAGTCGATTAGCAATTATTTCCTGTTGAGTGAAAGTTTCAAAAGTACCATTATCTTATGATCATTTTAAAATACTCAACTGTGAATCGTATAGGGAAAATGTTTATCTGCAACATATACTTCGTCCCATATTTTTAGAATTTTTTTTTCTGCTGAGATTTTCACTATAATCTGTACAAAAATTGAGGTATCTAAATTTTTTGGACAGATGGTAGTGCAGAATTATGACTTTCTGGTAGTGACAAAGTATTCCTTTTGCATTCGTATTGGATTTAGTGTAGGTTATGCCTGAAAAATATGTTGGTACAATGAGAAATGTGATATTGTATTTTTTTTAATTTAATATAATTTGCAATTTATATTATTTTTTATATTTTATACCAACGTATTTACAACTTTTTTAAGATAGTATGATCTCGAGGTTGCGCATGTTTCTCCTTAAGTTTAATATAGTTGAATTCGCTTCGATTTAACAATTACTAAATTTGGAAATTGATTTTTCATTCAGGTTCTTAGGAACAGTCGATCATTTAGGAATGGCGTATTCTGACCCTGTGATTGCTACAGGATATGGATCATATTTAGCAAGTCCAATGCTTCGTGCAGCTTACGAGAAAAATAATGAAATGAGCGAAGAAGAGGCCATCGAAGTTCTGACGAAAGCGATGCAAGTTCTCTATTACAGAGATGCCCGGTCATTCCCAAAAGTACGTTAATTCATTTTCTATTTCTTTTTATTTCAACTCTTCGAGTGCGAACATCAGTGGAATTTTTCGGAAAAAACTAGTGAATGGAATTTCTCCAGTGAGTGACGGTTTGAAAGAGTGAGATTCAATTTCAATACCAGGGCTCTGACTCTTGACACTTTTTTTGAACGATGCCACTATTTTCTCGCAATTGCCCGCCAATGCCAGTATTTCTTCACTTTTCCTTTGAAATTATTTTCGATTTTCTTTGCTGATTGGTTAAAATTCACGTCTACTATCTCAAGTGCAGAAATATATACCGGAGAATAGTCCCAACGGCTTACAAAAATTGATTTAGAATACTTTTAATTCATATATTCTTTATTTCCATCTTACACGTCGGATTTTACGACATTTCCGATTGTTTGAAGAAAAATGTCTCAAAATTGTACCAGTTTAATTTGCGACACTTATTGGTTGAAAATTTTAAAGTCGAAGACGTTCATAACAGAATAATTTCAAATTCTTTTATGTATTGAAAAATTAGAAAATGCATATTTCAATCGTACTGTTTCACAGTATAATTTCCAAATGTAAGCCTCAATTGATGATATATTTTTAATTGAATATCGTTCAAAAATTAATGATGTCAAATTATAAGTTTTAAAATCAGAATATAATTTAATTACATTCAAATGTAAGAAATACCAAATTAGAATCGTTAAAATTTAAAACATTAGAATGGGAATGCTCTCAAAAATAAACAGTGCTCTATGAGAGCGTTCATCTTTTATTAATAGCAAAAATGTCGAACTTAAGAGTTTTCTGTTTTGAAAATAGTTCCAATACTAAATCCTTCATAATTAGTAAGAATTCAAATAGAAAAGATTAGAGTTTGGAAAAGAATGAAGATTTTCCTGTTCTTTAAGTTTCGAATTTACACAAAAACATCTTTTAGAAATTCGTAATACCTCGACAGAATGCACTTGAACTTTTCGATAAGGTTTTTTTCAGAGTAGATCATCTGGAAGTGGTTGCGACGTAATTAAAAAAAATCATATTTCCCTTTCTAAGATAGATTTTTAAATGTGGTGTGTGCTGTGAAATGGCATGTTCACTGCATCACAAAATGCTGTTATTTTAGGCCAATATGCAAAATAATTTAAGGAAATCAAAATATAATTTATATAATTAAACTTTCATTTGGTAAGAATGCATTTTAATGTAAGTACAAATGAGGTGCAACCAGCTGTGGTTTTCACGGTTTTTATTTATTTTTTAAATAGATTTCTGAGTGTTCGGTTATTCTAACTCCATTTGTTTACAACATATTCCTAATTATATGAGACGTCTGTTTGAGGCCGAAAAGGAGGGAGAGAAAGAGAGACTGTTCTTTACCGACTGATGGACAATTTACGTTTCTCTTCTCAATTTACAAGCACAACGTTTTTCCACGCACGTAGCTGTAAATTTACACGCAGTGTTTTTTTCAGTGGCGTTCGTTTTTTTACGCAAGAGTCGTCCATTCATGTAGACTCTTGTAAATTCACTACGTATTATATGGGTCAATTAGTTTCCAACGTAGTACGATATAAAATAACACAGAATTTTGTTACAGTAAAGCTTAACTGTCTTGGGTACAATTTTAATGTGTGTAAAGTTTCCCGTGTAGAGTTTTACGGTGTAGAATTTAGGATTTTAAGGACATGTGATAGTCTGTCACGTGACCAATTATTACATGTTATTATATTCAGTGACTTTATAATTAGAAAAGTGAATATATTGTGCTGAAATTTTTGGAAATGAATCAAAATATTTAAGAGTACGTCGGTCTGGTTCATTTGAGTTTTTATTTTGTTTAAATAATGCAATTTTATTAATTCTATTTCAGCTAGGGCTTTAAATCCCTGTTCTCAGTTACACTTCAAAACAATTTTGAAATTTTTGAAATTATAAAGCTGCCGAATATAAACCATGTATTTGGTCACGTAACACTATGATTCATGCCCTTAATGGTGGACCATTTAAATTTAATTAAATACTTACACGGTTTTACCGTGCAATTTTAACGGAGTTTTTTTTTATATATATCGTAGAAGTTTATTTGTGTACAATCGATACTGCCCTCATTTAAGAATTCTCTCATTTTTGAGACTTCAATTCTAATTTATTTAATTTATTTTGTGTATTATGAACAACTTTTTACATTTAATTTTTCATTGATCTTCTAATGTCATTCAAAAATGTCAACAATTATGACGTTCCTCAGGGAAACATCCCACTTCGTCGATCATAGCTTAAGAAATATTCGCGTTTTTGTAAACTGGTATATTCTGATTTATATTATATATTATATTTATATTATATTCTGCCACTTATAATACTATAATAATAATAATTAAATTATTAATTCTTACTTTGATTTCTGTTTCAGCATCATCTGGCAGTTATGACTAAGGAAAAAGGAATCGAAATCAGAGGCCCAATTTCTATCGAGAGTAATTGGGAAGCTGCTCTACTATCAAAATAAGTCGTTTGCGAGTTAACTTTATACATTTTTTTCTTGATAAATAAAGTGAGTAAATAATAAAGTTGTTACCCATTAATTTGTAAAAAATCAGAAAATGTCTTATTTTAAAAATAACATTCACTAACAATAAATATAGAATTTAATTTCCAAAGGATGTTGACCTCCAGATTTTAGTTTCAATTTTGAAGATAAAAAAATTGAATTTTCGTAAATATCTCAAGTAGAAAAAGGGAACGAAGTTTGAATTTCAGATTGACCAGTTTAATGTTTGTAATTTTTCTATATTTCTATTGTGTAAGAATTTGACAGCCAGTTTCAGTGATAAGTATCGTATGTTCAATTTGAGCAGTTCTCGCATCGTCCATGGTCACCGCAGTCCATCCGTCTTCCAGAATTTCGATTTCTGGACCCCCTTGAGTCAAAACAGGCTCGATCGTGAACGTCATACCTGCCTGCATTTTTCCCTCGACATTGTTCACTGTAAACAATATTCTTATTATAATATACACTACCAAGTATCGAGCTTATATCTTTTGTTAACGCATCGGAAATAAGAGACAAAACACTACGGTCGCCGCTCGACCGATCGATTTTCGTCTTGGGCACGCCTCCACATTTTTATGATCATTCGAGCAACAGTAGAAATTATATTTTGTTTTTAATCACATTTCAATGACGAGATTGCAGACCTTAATTTTTCGAAGTTTCAATTTTATCCATTGACTTCCCTAAAGCATGGCAGAGTAGAAGTTGAGAATCGAAAATTGGTCAAAAACAAAAATTGGTTGGTCTTTCTCATAAGCTTTCTAACTTGTTTTAAAAAAGCCTTTTTAACTTAATTCTTTGCAGAGTTATTTACTTTATAAGACTCATTATTTAAAAAATGGTAATTTCGACGCCTCCATTCCATACCGCTTTACGTTACATTTAGGCAGTGTACACCGCCAAGTCTCATTTGTTCGGTGTACAGCTCTCTGTCGCGTTTGGTCACTTTATAGCTCCAAGTCCTGGACTTGGACGTAGAGCAGTGTGGAATAGGATCGTGCTTGTTTTTCACTTTTCGAATTTCTTTGCTCTCACCACTTCCAGTTTTGTTCAAATGCCAAAAAAAAATCTCAAAGTTTGAACAAAATCGGTTAATATTTAGGGGTCACGCAAAGACCATGAAGTTTCCCACTGATTTAACATGGGAAAGTCAGCTTTTTTTAAATCTAATATTTAAATGCGATGATACGTTACAAATAATTCTATATTTCAATATATTGCTCAGAATTCGTCTGAGAATAAGAATTAATGGTAAATTTTGAGGGTGAATGACTTTAAGCCACTCTTATGGGTCCCCAAAGAAAGCCCCATAAGTAACAAATTGTAATTTTACTTAACATTGCGGTTTATTAACGCGTTTAAAAAAGTTTTTTCATAAATAATTGGTAATCGATTATTTAAGAATGCCCAGTCATCTTCTAATGTGTAATTGCTTAAATAATTTTAATTTGTTTAAACATTTTTTTTAGGTAATTCGCGAAATGAACGTATTTTCTAGACGTTATGAGTTCTCTAATCAATTATGACAATGACATAATTTGTTGAAATAATGTTACAATTATATTATGTTTAAATAAAATAAAATTGTTTCAATAATTTAAATTTGCTTCAACATTTATAAGAATTCTTAGAAAACAAATTAGTACTTAAAAAAATTAAAATCTCGAAAATTTTGTGAGATAAAATGTTTCTCCCTTTTTATAGGTAAACTATATACTTAAATAAGCACGTATTATTTAAATAATTGTAAAACTATTTGAACAAATTATTTTATAATCATTGATTAAAGTACTCATAACGTCTGGAAAATACGTTCATTTGGTGACTTACCTGAAAAAACAAATGTTTAAACAAATAAATATTGTTTAAACAATTGAAAATTAGTTTTAAAAATGACAGGGTAATTTTACGTTACTGATTAAAGATTATTTATGAAAACAAGTTTTGAAAAAGCGTTAATAAATCGTAATATTACGTAAAATTAAAATTTGTCACGGTGTTTTCTTTGAAGACCCACAACAGTGGCTTAAAGTTGTTCACCCTCAAAATTTATAATTGATCCTTCTTCTCTGACGAATTTTGAACAATATACAGAAATACGGAATTATATGTAACATATTATCGCGTTTAAATATTATATTTACAAAAAACTGACTTTTTCCCGTATTAAATCAAGAGGAAACTTCATGGTCTATGGGCGATCCCTAAATATATTAAGCGATTTCGCTCAAATTTGAGGGAAATTTTTTTTTGGGCATTCAAATAAAATTGGGGGAGGGGGTGAGAGCAGAGAAATTCTAAACAAAAAATTCTGCCAAGTTTAAATAAGAACCACCCTAGTGTGGAATGGAGGCGCCGTTCTGTTAAAATTTTCAGTGGTTTCAAATTGAGACTTTTACCTAATATTTACAACCAAACATTTTTCAATTAAAAATAGTGTTTGAATCTATATCTATACGTCTCGAAAGTGGAATATCTTAAACATTAAATCTAAACCTGAAGTTATTTTTTTAGTTAAGTATTCACCCACCAAAATGCAGAATATCAGGCGGTCCATGAAAATAAGTACCGATTCCATGGCCAGCAAAAGCTGGAATTATACCGAATCCATGTTTTTTGGCAGTTTCTTCAATAACACTACCTAAAAAAATATTAAAATTTAAATATGAAGTAGATTTGTATTTCGTAACTAAAAATTGAAAAAAAAAACTTTAAAAATTTTATATTCAAATCAACATTGTTTACCTATACTACTGAAATTTTCGTTTGGTTTGCAGATTTTTATCGCTTCCATGAGACAAGTTTCTGTTGCAGAAATTAATCTTTTTCCCTCTTCATCAACATTTCCTACTTGATACATTGCTGAACAATCTCCATGATACCCATTCAGAAAAACCTAATATTTCAAATATATATATTCCATCAAAGTAAAAGTTCTAAATAAAACATTTCTTAACTTCTATAAACTTGACTCACTGTAATGTCAACATTCAAAATATCTCCCTCTTGGAGAGGTCGATTGTCCGGAATTCCATGACAAGCGACATTATTTATACTTGTGCAAATTGATTTTGGAAACCCTCGATAATTTAAAGGACTTGGATAAGCTCCATTGTTTATTATGATATCATGGATTTTCTCATCGATTAAATCTGTCGTTACACCTGGCTTCAAATTAATTAGATATGTATTTAAAAATTTTCAATATTTACCATCATGGATAATTATTCAATAAACAATTATAATTTGCAAATGAAATATTCATAATTCAATCTCGATTTTCAACCAAAAATGTGTTTCTTAAAAAAAAAAAATTAAACCCCGTGTTAATTAGGAAAAAAGATATTTATTAGTGATTTTCAGTAATTCAATTACTTTGTTAAATATTAAAAGCAATCAAGAGTGACACGTTGCAAGTGAATCAGTAATAATATTTTAACAATCGAATATTTTTCCAGAATTCTATTTTATTTTGATTCGTTTTTTGTAAAACACGTATATTTTTATTTACCTGAATCAGGTTTCCAAACAAAAATTTTCTCACCGATCGTATAACTTTTGCAAATTGCTTTTTCCACAGTTCAATGAGTAACTTCAACTTTCTGATTTCATTAGAAATTTAATTAACATATTTTTTAAATAGGCGGGTTCTCTCGAATAATTGCATTTTTTGTACTTGGCCACTTGTGACGTACCTACGGGGTTTCAAACTTTTAATTTAAATATATTTCACCTTGATGAGAGCAGGAATTTGGTTAATAATTCGCTTGGCGAGAATGCAACTGTGACTCATGCATTCAATTTGGTTACTATCCTTGATTTCTGGAGTTTTTGGAGAATCTCCAGGAACCGAAGATTCTGCGTAACATGGTTTTGGAATATAAGATGGCACTGTTCTTCTTGCAGAGACAGTGCAAGGCTCCACAAGTTTATATTTTCCAAAAGAATTCTTTATAGCTTTTACAGGCACAGCCTCTGGTGACTAAAATAATTCATTGTTATTAATTGATTTTAAAATTAATATTTTAATATAAAAGCCTTAATACTGAAAAAGGTTATAGAATATTACAAATTTAAATATTATGAAATCGAATATCTAATTTTTTGTTCATTAAAAAAATGGTTTAATTTCAAATTGAAAGCTATCATAAAAGGCTTCATTTTAGATTGAAATTATTAAAACCATCCATTGAATGAATAATTGCAGATTAATTTTGTTCAAAAATGGTCAAATTTAAATTTCATTTGTACTTTTATACGTTAAATTTGTATGTTTTTGTAAATGAAAACGTTAGAAATAGTACCACTTGGATTCTAGTTTGAATTATGAAGACATGAGAATCACAACTGGATGGAGACAAATTTTTCGAAATTTTGTTTTTAACACTTCAAGTCATTAAAAACACTGTTTAGCGATAAATTTATTGGAAGTATGTAAAAATAATTTCTCTTTTCACCCGAAAGAAAAATGAATTTCGTAAGAATTGAAATGAAAATTGTGAGAATGACAACTGTCTGATAAAGACCATTTAATTTTTCCTACCAAAAAAATGGTTTAAAAAAATACTTTTACCTCCTGAAACATTGTAAATAATGCCGAGTATTCTAAAGACCTGGGTTCGGATCCCAGCGGAGCTAGATAATTTTTTCACAGACTAAAAAATATATCAAGATTTTAGTAGTATTAATACATATTAGTAGACCAAGAAAAATAACGAAGGTAAACATTATGCCTAACACTGGTAAAGAAATTTTAACATCCAAATTAAATTATATGTCGAAGCCTATTGTTACGTCGTAACAATTAATTTTATTAATTTTTTATAATAAATTATTTTTGATTTGCGTCTAAATAACTCAGGCGATATTGAACCGTCTTTACTTTCATATTCTTTAATTTCGCTTCGTCAGGTTTATTGTTTTTGTAACTGCGTAAAGCGCATAGACAACCTTCGAATATACTTAAGTACCTTTTAAGCAGATGTTTAAAATTGTCAGCATCTTTCAAACCGTTTCTAGATTTTCACTTTTATAACTTTAATCCTCGACCAGGTTCGCAAGAGGGTTTCTAATTTTGAGTTTGATGACTTTATTGCTCAGACGTGCTTCTATCACGCATCTTAAGGATTTAGTCTTCGACCATCTCTAAACTAAATTTACGGCACCGATTGTCTGACTAGCCCAAGCAGGGCCACTAGCTTAACACATTGTTTTTGGGTTTTGCCGAACTTGTACCAATAGGAATCGACGACCTTTCTCTGTACCAATCACAGGTAGCCTTAGAAACTTTCGACACACCTTCTGTAAGATCAAAATACCCCCAATTTGCACTTCAACTTTACGAAAACAGGCAGATACTTCTTAGCTTCCGA
>CAKNYM010053447.1:0-12533 GCA_932195095.1 Andricus curvator
ATATAGTGTCCAATCAATTGCTGTATGTTAGAAAAAAAACTTCAAACGTGAGGTTTTTTGTTGCTAAATGACGATTATTAATTATTGTCTTTTAATATTCTAGCATTTCTTGAAAGTTCAAACATGGAAGCTTTTTTTGTAATAGCGATCATTTACACATCTCAATTTAAAATTATCTCATTGCAATATTCTACATATTTGTCATTCTCTAGAAAATGGTCAGATTGTATGATTTTAAATTTTACTTTGATTTTATGTGCTTCTTGTTCATACACGTATATTTTACAGGAGATTCCTATGTTTTAAAAGAATTCCTACAAGTATTACTAATTTTTTTCTATATAAAAGAATTTACGAATAAAAAGATTATTACTTTGTTGACATCGCATTTATGTGCGGATAAGTCAAATTCTTTTTAAATATTTTTGTAAGGATATTTAAATGAATACTTTGAAAAATACTCAAAATAGTTTATCCTGTTATTTATCATAAAACTTAAATCTATACTGTCAGAATTTGAAGTATGATGTGGAAAAATATAGCTAACCTGAGATTGCATTAAATACTACGGAATTTTGATTTTGTGATTATCTTACGGAAATTGCTGTACCTAGCCTATTTTCCCTCACAAATTATTAGGTAATACAATCTGACCCCTCTTCTACCTCTCTAGACCCTTTCAACAACAAATAACCCCTTTCCTCATGTCTTGTACATTTTAGATCAAAGTTGCACTTATATTAGTTAACGCAGACAAAATTGAAGAAGATCTAAAAAAATAAAATGCTTTAACTCTGATAGGTATCAAGTTATTGTGTCCTGAAAATCACCCTTTTTATTGAGTTTTATTATACATTAAGTTTTTCAAAAAAAACTTAAATTTTCCAGCAAAATACCAAGTATTGAATTTCCTATCTCTAATATTTAGTAAAATGTTTCTACCAAAAGCGTGCTCTTCGATACAAATTTATAAAATTTTGCTAAACGGTAAATCTGTTTTTTTACTTCATCGTGACTTGCTGTATTCAGCGACATTAAAAGAAGTTGACAATACTCGTAACTTTTCACTTTGAAAACTGTCAGATGACCTGACATTATTTTAAACAAAAAACATGCATTTTATTTAAGTCATTCGAAATTGGATAATTCAATTTTGCATAGAGCTTTTTTCTAAACCTGAACTAAAATCTTTTCTTTTGAAAGACTAAACCGAATATTTTCAATTAAATGCTTAGAAAAATCCACAGTTCATAATTAGTAAAAAAGAGCATATTGACCACTACCTTTTAGCAAAATTTTATGAATTTTTATCAGAGAGCGCGCTTTTCGTAGCAACATTTTGAGAAATGTTAAAGATAGGACATTCAATATTTGGTATATCCTGGAAAATGTATGTGCTTCTTTCATATAGGCATATTTCTTCACGCGAAATTCAACAGATCTAAGATATTTCCGAAAAATCTAATGTATATTAAAACTCAATAAAAAGGGTGATTTTCCGGACGCAATATCTTGACAACAAATTTTTATTTGAAATGTACAAGAAATGAGATATCTCACAAAAACTGAAGTTAAATTTTTTTTCAGGCCAATTTTTCATTAAACAATCACTTCTGGAAATCATATCAACTAAAGTATTCAAAATAGAACATTAAATTTTTTCAAGTTTATAGGAAATTTTGTGCACTTGAATTGGTATTTAGACTATTTACGCGTGCAATGCAGTGAAAAGGAGAAATTATAAAAAACAGACTTTTTTCACCTGTTTTAAAAGATTTTAAAGCCTTCTGAAAGTTGTTTGATGTTTAATTATCCAACAAAATGTGACCTATGCGCTCATGAAATGAAATTTGTCATTTCCAGAGTACTTTTTTTTGCTGAATCCGAATCTGGCCTCCATTTCTCTCCAGCTCGTCAGGTTTTCGAGATTTTTGTAATCAAAATTTTTTTGGAAAAATCAAGAATCATGAGATAAAATGTTGTAAAAAATTTTTTCAATGAAAAGAAATATTTGATTTCAATGCATTTTTTAATGCCGAATCTAACGGTGTCCTTGTTTTTTCGATATCTTGTACGGTTACCGAGATAATCTAGAAAAACTGAGAAAAACGCGAAAAAAAGTGGTTTTACAAAAAACAGCATATCTTGCTGAAAATAATTTTTTTCCAGTGTTTTTCAATGCCAAAGAAATTTAAAAGAAATTCAGGGTTCAGGCTATCACCGTTCAAAAGATACATGGCAGAGAAGTTGTCTCTTTCTACAGAGTTGCCAGTTTGACGGCTTACACGTACTTTAAGCGAATCGTTGTACTGTGTCTAGTATTTTATTCCATCACAATCTTCAATATCTGCAAATTTCACATTATTCACAATGTTTTTCATTTTCTCAGTGTTAACAGTATTCAAAGTTTCGGATTCTTGAGCAAGTTTTGATCACGCATGCGTCACACGGGCGCTGCACAGTGGGCCAGGAGACCGGTAAAAGTGGCAAAAATTAGATTTTACGTTGAATTTGTCTGCAACTTGGTATAAATAAAATTTCGGGGTTGCTGATTTCGAATTTAACGTCAAAAATTACAAATTCAAAATGGCGGATCCAATATGGCGACCTAAATTTCATATAGTTGTCTGAAACTTGGTATAATACCAAATTTAAGACAAATATATAAGAAAAGTTTTATTTTGTCCGCCATATTGGATCTGCTATTTTGAATTTGTAATTTTTGACGTCAAATTTGAAATCAGCGACCCCGAAAACCTATTGATACCAAGTTTCAGACAAATTCAACGTAAAATCGAATTTTTGCCACTTTTACCGGTCTCCTGGCCCGCTGTGCAGCGCCCGTGTGACGCATGCGTGATTAAACCTTGCTCAAGAAATGACATATCTTGCTCCGGAAATGACATATCTCATTCCATGACCGCATAGGACACATTTTGTTGCTATTAGAGGCTTATTTTGGATGCCAAAATAAATGCTTTGTACCAATTAACATTCAATTTGCGATGATTTTAACGAAAATATACTTAATGACCACCCCCCCCCCAAAAAAAAAAAGAAATCATTAAAAATTATGATTTCTTAAAACGGGGCCCAGAAATTTTTTTTCATTTAGGCCTTAGAATACTCGAGAGGAATCCCCAAGACATATTTAAAAATAAACTGGGATAGGCGAGGACTTTTCAGTCAAAATTGGTTCAAGCTGGTCGTGTACAGGCACACAGCGAAGGTGCGCTAAACAAAAAATGCGCTAATTGTTTAACAGATGGTGTAAGACAAAAAACAAAAAAACTACACCTAAATATTTCCAAGACGAATGCATTGGTGTTGTTGGTTTTTCAATCCGACTCTTAGTTTGTTTATAACAATTGCAGAAATATAAAAAATAATGTAATTGTTCAACAAACTGTTCAAACAAAAAAGCAAATAATAGACACCTAAATATTTCAGTGACGAATCTCAAGGTGTTTTTAGTTTTTCGATATGACCCTTAGTTTTTTTTTAAATTAATTACAAAAGTTTGAAATCGATATATGTGGCAAACTTCAATGTCGTGAAAAATCTACTACTTTTGGTTGAAAGGTCTACTATTAAATTTTGGGTTCGGGATTCAACTCGTTTGGTTAATAATTTTAGTATTTGGTTGAAAATTTTATTATTTTGTTGAAAATGCAACTATTTCGGTAAAAAGTCATCTTTTTGCTCGGAAAGTCAGCTAATTGGTTGAAGCTTGAAATACTTAGTTGGAAATTCATTTTTTTTTGTTGAAGATTCATCTCTTTGGTTGAAAATTTAACTACTCCATTTTTAGTTTGTCAAGTATTAATGTGTTTTGTTACAAGTTGTGTCTTTTGGTAGGACATTAATCTCTTTGCTATAAATTCGTATTTTTGGTTCAAAATTTGACTACATAGTTGGTCCAAAATGCATCTTTTATAGTTCGACATTCAACTACTTGGTCGAAAGTTGAACTAGTTTGTTAACAAAAATTATTTTTTATTCACTTTTTTCATTTAAAATTGAAGTTATTTGTTAAATGTGGCTCATTGTGATTAAAATCAGTTTTTCTCTAGTGTTTCAAGGAGTCATCCATTAATTCGAAGATAGGAAAGAAACCAAATATAAAATTTTACAGTTTAATTTTTTTGTAAACTGTGCTTCTGTATCCTGATAACTTCATAGAAGATTTATAACCACGTAACTCAAATTTCATCAGAAAATTGGACAGAAAATAGAAGATCCTGAAGCCCATTTTAAAGATGAGTTTTTCTTTCATACCAATTTATATTAATTTCACTGAAGTAAATTTAAAAAAAATGTTTAAATATAAAAATTTAAACTATCGCGCCTCATGTAATGCTAGAGGGTATGGGGGGGGGGGGGGGGGTTGTTTAAAAAAAATTTAAGGTGGTTCGGCACTCGAAAATTAAAATGATGACGTTTCCCTCGACGCGTTATTTTCCAAGATTCCTAAATGCATTTTAAATTCTCCCTAAAACTTATAATATTACAGTTCAATTATTATTATAACTATACATCTATACAACGCTGCTGAAGGCTGGTGACCTCAGCATAAAACATCAACCAATTGCAACTCTGTCGGTTTCCATTCATTGCCCAACCCCCCCCCCCCCAAGTAACAGAACTTTTGGTGGGACTGACGTTACAACTAGACTCTCCACCATGCGACGAATCACTACTTAACTTGGACATGATTTCGACTCGCAAAACAAATTTAGCGCATAAAGGTGGTAGTTGGGTTTACAATCTAAACAATGAATGATACAAACAATAAAATAGCCTCGGAATGGACTGAAACTTTAATTGACGAAATGCACGTGAGGAAACTAGACATTTTATGTGTTCCTGAGACGAAGAAAAAGAGTTGCGAATGTAGAAACATAGAAAAGGCGGTTTTGAAATATGGTCAGGAGCAGATAGTGAATCACATCGTAGTCAAGGGGTCGGTTTGATTATGAATGAAAAAGCAAGACAGCATCTCAAAGATCGAGGATATGTATCGCCCAGATTGCTGTGGGTTAAAATAAAGGTAGGAATCAGAAGATTATTCATCATAGCTTGCTACGCCCCAGTTGATAGTGATCCGAAAGAAGTCAAAGACGCCTTCTGAGACACTTCAAATGATACAATAAGTACTTGCGATCATGGTGAAAGAATCATTCTGCTAGGAGATATGAACGGATATGTCGGCGTCTAACGTCAGGGTACAGATACAGAAAAGGTGCTAGGTAATTTTGGGGATTCAAAAAAAAATTAAAACGGGGAAAGTTTAGTTAGCTTATGCTTAGAAAAGGGCCTATTGATTACAAATACTTGGTCCAGACATAAAATGATTCCCATGCACACCTGGCGTGAGGAAAATAGCCACAGTATAATTGACTTCATTATTGCGGATGAAAGACTAAGAGAACTAGTAAAAGATACAAGAGTCATGAGGGGCTCTGAATGCAAAAGTGACCATTACCTTCTAGTCTCCAAAATAAACTTAGTATGGGTATGGAGAAGAAAAAGAACAAAATAAACGAAACAAATGCGAATCAAGATCGAAAATTTACAGAAACCGGAAGTGCGAATAGATTTTCAGGATAAGATAAACGAACGCATAGATGAGGCAAGTTGCGAAAAGCTTTGAAGCAATAAAGATATAGAGGGCGCGTGGACTTTGCTACGGGATATCATTTTCAAAACTGCAATTGAGGTGTGTGGTACGGCAGTGGTAGGAAGAAAGTCTGATGATGCGTGGTGGAATGATGAAATTGAGGCAGTCCGACAAGAGAAGAATGAAGCGCACAAGAGAACGTTGAACATCACAGGTCTTGGCGATGAAGAGAGAAGCAGACTTAAAAATAGGAGAGCTAAATGACTAGTCAAAGAGAGTAAAGATAAAATCAGAACAGAAGAAGAAAAGAAAATACAAAACGACTTTGAAGGGAGCAAGAAACTAATATTTAAATGATGGAGGGAAGTAAAAATACAGAGTTTGTCAGCATGAGAAACAGCAAAGGTGAAATGAATTATATGGAGGTGAAGCTACAGGACATAGAACATAATGCATCAGAAACCCAATTCAGAAAGTCTGTGTCACTGTAGTTAGAGATATGATAAAGAACTTAAAAAACGGTAAGGATGCTGGTGTAGACAGCATCAGCGCTGAAATGCTTAAATACGGTGGCGACTACAATTCTCACAGGCTGTGCGAATTGATAAATTTATGTATCGAGATGGGGAAAGTCGCAGACAAGTGGAGGAAAGAGATCATCGTACCGATATACAAAAGGAAGAGAGATGAAATCAATGTCAATAATTACAGAGATATAAGCTTATTAAGTACCGTAAGTAAAATATACTCAAAAATACTTATCCGTAGGGTAATGAAAATAACAGAAGAAAAGATCTGGGAAGTCCAAAGTGGATTTATGCCAGGAAGATTATGTACGAATCAAATATTTAGTTTAAGAAAGATCACCGAAAAAAGTTCGAAAGTAGGAAAGAAAGTTTTTTGTGCGTTTGTTGACCTAGGAGAAGCATTTGACAAGGTGGATAGAAGTAAACTTTGGGAAGTCCTCAAAGAGTACGGAGTCAATGGATGGCTCCTACAAGCAATAAAAACAATATATGCAGGTAACGAAGCGAGTGTCAGGGTTAATGGGAAACTGAGTCACTGGTTCGATATTATGCAAGGCGTTAAACAAGGATGCGTTATGTCCTCATGGCTGTCTATCATATTTATGGACAAGTGTCTGAGAATGGCCCTCTTCGACGAAAAAGGTGTAGACCTCCAGATAGTGAGGGTACGTGGGCTAGCTTACGCAGATAACAAGGTTGTTATAGCAGAATCAATCGAAGACTTGCAATGAATGTTGAGCAAACTAAATACAAGCATGAAGAACATGGGCCTCAAAATTAACGTAAATAAAACAAAAATCATAGTGTTTGAAGGAAAAGATGAGAAAACAATGTGCAACATTGTTCTGAATTATGAGAGATTAGAACAAGTTGATAAGTACATATATCCAGGTAGCCTATTCACTAGTGACAGGAAGATAGATGGGGAGTTAGATAGGTGCATAAACGAGGGAGAGAAGGTTATTGGTAGAGCAGGGTCCATCCTCAGAAGTAAAAATATATTTAAAAAAAAGCTAAAATGGCAATACATAATTCTATATTTGTACCGACTGTGCTATAAGGTAGCGAGACATGAATCTGTCAAGAAAAGGATGAAAGTAAAATTAATGCGATTGGCATGAAACCCTTGCGCACAATCTGCGGAAAACACTGATGGAGAAAGTGAGAAACGAAATAATCCTCAAAGAATGTGGTACAGGAGAGAGACTAATTAACACATGGGAAGGAAATCATTTAGGATGGTTCGGACATGTTGAAATAATGAAAGATGAACGTCTACCAAAACAAATGTATAAAGGTAAAGTAAATGGTAGTATGCCCAGAGGCAGAATGCGGAAAGAATGGTTAGAATTTGTGAATGAGACCTTAATCCGAAGAGACATAAGAAGCCATAGGAAGAGGAGAGCTTGCATGAAGAAATGCACAACCTTGTGAAGCTCTTCACTTCGGGTGATCGCTAGAGAGATTAATCAGCAACCTGAGTCGGAGCTGTGTTGCGGAACAAACGTGTTATTCAAATAAATATCAAGAAAATTCTAGATCAATCTAAGAAATCTATACCTCCTTCCAACACTACTGTTTTTCAACCGAGCGAGTCACGCCTACCCCAAAAGGGAAATGGCATAATGTTATAATAATAATAAATATAGTGTTCGTTGTACGGAAATTTTTGTAATACTAGCCCCAACGAGTCAGCAACATGCACGAAAATTTCCGTAGCACTTAGATCTAACCACTTAATCGACCAGTTAATCTCACGGAAAATGCTGTGATAAAAGGCACTGTCTAGCTTCAGATATTGATCTACGTGTTACATATTTTGGCATTACATTATCAAATATATTTTTCTTCCCACTCATTGATATAAGTTATGCGCGCCACATTACCCGCTTCTCCACTACAATAAGGCAATTATTTCTTGGCATGATAAGCCTGTCGTGATGAAATGAAGACAAGGAAAACTTCTATCTTGACTTTATATTTCGTTCGTCTTTCAAGAAATAATATAAATTCAAATGTTAAATACGTAATAAGCTAAGAGCTTTATTGCAAACACGTGTAGAAGAACTGTGGCCATTATTATTATTATACCATTAAGCCAAATCCCTTTCGAGGTAAGCGTGACTCACTCAGTGAGGAGGGGAATTGTACGAGGTGTTATAGGGGGAGGGGGGTATGGAATTCCAGTTAAATCTAGAATTCCTGTGTTGTTTATTCAAATAATACGTCTGTTCCGTAACACTGGCCTGACCCAGGTTCCTGATCAATTTCTCTAGAAATTACCCTAGGCGGAGAGCTTCTCGAAGTCACCATGTGAAGCTCTCCACTCGGGCCTTTCTTATCCTAGGTCTTCCGTTTCAGGCGTCATCCACTCTTCTGGCACTCTTCAGCATGCATTTCTCATAAACTGTTTGTCGCCACACTTCTCTGTCCTGACCTACCTCTTTAGCTTCCTTCACGTCCATACATTCTCTCATGCAAGCTCTGGTGTTTCTATGTCCTTTCATATCTCTTCGTATTAGGGTTTCATACACACATTCTAGTCATTGTTTCATGGTTCTGCCTCTGGGTACGCTGCCATTTACTTTACCTCGATATACTTGTTCCGTCAGTCAACGATCTCAACGAATTTCTTTCACATTTGTCGATCAGTGTCTCCTCTACACCACATTTTTTGAGGATTCTCTCAATACTGAGTTTGTCCATGAGCGTTTCACCATAGATATTGCGTAGGAATTTCATGCCAATCGAGTCAATTTGACTCTTATCCTTTTCTTGAAAGGTCCAGGTCTCGCAACCGTACAGCACATTGTGTGTAAATACAGAATTATATATTGCCATTTAGTTTTTATCTGATATATTTTCACCCCTGATAAGAGATCCTGTTCTACCGGAAACCTTCTCACTCGCGTTTATACGCCTATATATCGCGACATCTGTCTTTCCGTCATTAGTGAATGGACTACCAAGATATACGTACTCATCAACTTGTTCTATTCTTTCATCTGATAGGACAATATTGCATATTGTTTTCTCACCCTTCGCTTTGATGACCATAATTTTTGTTTTATTTACGTTAGTTTTGAGGACCATGATCTTCATGCTTGTATTGAGTTTGCTCAATATTCTTTGCAAGTCTTCGATTTACTCTGCCATAACAGCCTTCTCATCTGCGAACGCTAACCCACGCACCTCCACTGTCCCGAGATCCACACCTTCTTTGTCGAGGAGGACCATTCGTAGCTACTTGTGTATGAATACGTATAGTGAAAACCCATGAGGACATAACGCATCCTTGCCTAACACTTTGCATAATATCGAACCACTCACTCATCAGTTGTTCATTTACCCTCACACTCGCTTTACTACCTGCATATGGTATATTGTTTTTATTGCTTGTAGGACCCATCCATTGACTGCATACTCTTCCAAGACTTACGAAAGTTCACTTCTCTCCACCTTGCCAAACGCTTTTTCTAGGTCAATAAATGCACAGAAAACGTTTCAATTTGCTCTCAAATCATTTTCTGTGATCTGTCTCAAACTAAATATCTGATTCATACGTGATCATCCTGGCACAAATCCACGTTGGGCTCCCCATTTAGTTTCTTCTGTTATTTTGATTACCCTATGAATAAGTATTTTTCAATATATTTTGCTTACGGTACTCAGTAAGCTGATACCTCTGTAATTAGTGCAGCTGCTTTTATCTTCCTTTCTTTTGTATATTGGGACTATACTCGCTAATTCATAGAACAATTCTTGCTTCCTTCAAAATCGATTTGCATTTTCGTCACTTCTTCTGATTTGATTTTATCTTTACTTTCTTCAACTAATACTTTTAATTTCCTGTCTTTGTCTCTGTAATCATTTTCAAGACAATGTATCTCCTCATCGCTAAGGCATATAATGTACAACTTTCTTAGCTACTCTTTAGGGTGATTTTTTGTGGACTTTTTTCAAATTTAACTTGGCATCCTTACAAATTGTTCCTCTTGTCGAGAAAATGACCTCTGATTTGTTTCAGAGTTAAAAAAATATATTAAGAGGTCGCTAAAGGCCATTTTGAGGCAAAAATGCTAATTCCTAATTAAACTGACTCTGTTTATTGATCATTAATTTCTAGCACATATGAATTTTGTTCTTCACAAGTCAATATTGCTATCAGATTTTTTTCAGGTTTTTGCAATAACATTCAAAGGTCACTCAAGTCATTGTAGGGCAAAAATTGCTATCCTTAATTAAATGGGCGCTATTTATTGATCATTCATTTCTGGCGCATATGAATTTTGTTCTTTACAAGTCAATATTGCAATTAGATTTTTTTTCAGATTTTTGCAATAACATTCAAAGGTCACTCAAGGCGATTTAGGGCAAAAATGACTATTCTTAATTAAATTGACGCTATTTATTGATTTTTCAATTCATCCTAAAAAATCTGAGTGCAATATTGGATTTTAAAGAACACAATTCTCACGCGCCGATGATAAATAATCAATAAATAGCGTCAATTTAATTAAACATGTTTTGAATATCTAAACATTTTTTCAAAATTCTAAAACAAATCAGAGGACATTTTCAGCAACAAAGTCAATTATGCAGTAGCTATCTCCTCTGCACCACGTTTACATGTGCATCATTTTATGCCTTAGCCAAGTATTTGTAATAAACAAGTCCTTTCATGAGAATAAGCTGACTAATATGTCTCTGTTACATTTTTTTTTGAATTCCCAAAGTTACATAGCACCCTTTCCGTACACTGACGTTAGGCACCATCCTATCCATTCATATATCCTAGGAGAAAGATTCATTTCCCATGAACGCAAGTACCTATAGTATCATTTAAAGTTTCCCAGAAGGCGTCTTTCACTTCACTCCTTGCAACATCGGCTGGAGTGTAGCACGCTATGATAAATAAAATTCTGATTCCCAGTTTCATTCTAACCCACGACAATCTGGGAGATACAACTCCATGCTTATTGACATGCTGCCTTGCCATCAGGGTAGGGACAGGACTGGGGCCGAGAGAGTCATGGGTGGTTTTTTCTGTATACTGAGATGGGCACCAGCCTTCAGCAGATTAGTAATTGATAAGAAAATGTGTATATCTTTCCAATGTTCCAAAAAATGCTCCCAAATTTGATATGCTTCCATAAATTGCATAGGTTTTTAAATTTAACAAGTTCCCATAATTTTCTACAGGTTCTCATGAATTTCGTATTAAAGTAGTCCGGCTATTGGATCGGTCAGATGAAAAATCGTAAAAATTCTTTTTTTTACGGAACGATATGTCCTCTTTCATATAATGCCTTTTTTAGGGGTCCTTTCCAGGTTAAAATTTGAATTATCGCTGTTTAAAGACGTGTCAAAAAACATGGGATCTTATGGAGAGGCCTTTCGCGGGCTCCAAAAATGGTTAATTTTGGCTTTAAAACACGTTGAATATTATTAGGAAAACTGTTTTTAAAACAGAAAATGTAATGTGAAATTTGAATTACTGCTCATTTATACTTGCTTCCAAGGTATTTGAGCTTAATTTTAGCAAAACATACCGAGGTAAAATATGACGATAGCGGTGTGGCGTTGACTAAGTTTGGCAGTACAGCTTCTGTGAGGTTCTGCTGAAATCAGGAAGCGCGCGAAATTTTAACTAATGATTTTGTTGCCGGTTTATTGCAGGTTATGTTTACTTTCTCGACTTTCTCGACATGTGGTTACGCTGCAAACTGCTGAGCGTGAAAAATGACGTTGACTTGAATCGAGTCCAATCAACATTTAAATTTACATTTAAATTTACATTCTATTATTATTTTAAAAACATTTTATTTATTTTGATCAGCATACAAATTCAATACTCAATTTATTGATTGATAAGCTGGCCAAATTTTGGATTTAATTCCAAATTTCAGAAAAAAATAATGGACATAGCTTTGACTAGCTTTTCCAGTAGCCGGACTACTTTAAGTTGTTCGTATTCAGAAGAATAATTTTAAAGAACCAGTTGCGCAAAAATGGACCGACTTAATGGAAGATTTATATTTCATTTTCGGTCAGTGAAAGTTAAAAATACTTTCTGTCACGAAACGCGACAGACTGACGCTGTAGAGTCTCATTTGATAATTCGTTATTGGTTATTTGGTTTCATTTTCTCAAGCGTGGGCAATCATTCAAAACATGAAAATTCTTCGTTTACAATCCCAAAATCTATTTTCTTTGAAATATTGGTATTCATTATAGCCCATGAAAATAAACATAGGAGAAGACGAAAGTAAACCTAAAAAAGTACGCCCTCCCCCCCCCCCCTCTCAAATCGAAAATTCATTTTCTTCAAAATAATAGCATTCTTTATTTTATTTCTCGTCAATAATATTGCAGTTCAATTATTA
>CAKNYM010053450.1:0-10535 GCA_932195095.1 Andricus curvator
TTTGAATAAATGACACGAGAATTCCAGATCAATCTAAAACATATATATCTAACACCTATATACCTATCTACTTTACACCTATATACCTATCTAACTCATACCTATATACTCTATACCAATACACCCATATACCCAATACTATTTTCCAACCGAGAAAGTCACGCCTACCCCGAAATGGAAATGGCTTAATGGTATAATATAATAATTACATTCTCATTCTAATGAGAAGGTATTGGTTTTATGTAAAATTTGACATAGTCGGTTTTCATCAAATCTCCACGTTTTGAGACCCACTGAGCTAGAAAAAACGATTTTTACCAAGGTGTCTGTCTGTCTGTAGTCTGTAGTCTGTCTGTCTGTCTGTAGCCACGATAACTTTCGAAAAAATGATCAGATTTGATTGAGCTTTGGCACACTTTTTTATGGCCGAAAAATAGAGAACGAGTTCGTTAACCAGCTATTTTGGATGAAAATCCAAAAAGTGAGCACATTTTGAAAATTTTTGAGACCACTTTTTTTGAAGATTTGAAAATTCTATGTACGGTTATTAGTAGTACGCAAAATGACGAACAAAATATTCTTGTGACTTTTCGTGATAAAAAAAAATTACTGGAGTTATAGCATTTTCAAAATTCCAAAAAACAAACGAAAATTAACATTTTAAGCCGAAAAACGCACGATATGACAAAAAGTCTAGAGGAGAAAAACGTTGATTCCTGAACACCCTATAATATTTTCATAACAACTTTTTGAATTTTTCGAAAAATAAAAAATTCAAATTTTGATCGCACAAAAAATTAATGAAAAATCAAAAAAGCCATTTTGCTGTCAAACTATGCGAAATACCAGAAAAGATCATCTGACCAAAATTGTGCACCTAAAAAAGATCTACAAATTTCTTATCATTCACTTTTTGATATGACGCGTAGTTTTTGTTTTATTCGTAAAAAACTGCATTGAAAATAGAAAAATCAAATTTTCAGACGAATATTACCAGCTACGAAAAAATGACCGAAACAAAATTTGTTCATCCAAGGAAGAGGTACAAATTTATTGTGACTCATGTTTCGATAGGATGCGTGGTTTTTGTTTTATTCGTGAAAATAACATTGACAGTAAAAAAAATCAAATTTTTGAAAAAACAATGCAAGGTACGAAAACATATAAATGAACAAAAATTGTGCATTCAAAAAAGACTTAAAAACCCGTAATCAATTTTTGTGGTAAGAATATATTCAAAATGAAAAAATTAACTTTTTTGATAAACGGCACAAGCTAAAATAAAATGTTAACTAATAAAATTTGTCGCCTGACTTATATCATTACTTTTCATTTGAAATCAAATACAAATTTAGTAATTTGTATATGAAGAACATATAACACGAAGCACAATGTGCGCGCTCAGTGTATTTACCAAATCGCACGCCGTAAGTGCGCTCAAACTTTTTTGTTTCTATCACTTGGATGGGTGACCATTCGAGAAAACTGAGTGCTGTTGGCACATCGTGGGTGTGGTGAGCCCACACTTGTAGTTATTTACTACAAGTTATCAACCTAGAAACACTACCCGAATCGGGTAGTGTCACGCCTACCCCGAAAGGGAAATGGCTTAATGGTATACATACGGTTCAAATGATTTTCAAATCAAATATCGAGCGCGAAGCGCGAGTGTCTGGATGAGAATGTGTTCCTTAAGGTCGATAGAACCTTGAGTAAATAAAGTTCCTTTTCAGTCTAAAATAAAAACAAATTTAACAATCACTTAATATGTAGAGGTTTTGATAATTTTATAATATTTGCAAACAAACTTTTTCTTTTCATCGAAGTCGAACACGAAGTTCAAAAATCTAGAGGAGCCGAGCGTAAAGCGCGATGGAAATACGCCCGAGCGTAAAGCGCGAGGCGAATACATAATCGAGCGCGAAGCGCGAGATAAATATATGATCGAGCGCGAAGCACGAGATCCAACAGTCGCGCGCCCCAGGCGCGCTCAAAAAAGCGAGCGAAGCGAGCCGCGCGCGACTTAAAATAAAACGAAAAGTGTTAACACGAAGACATTTTAAGTTTGACAGGTATTAAAAACAGATTGTCGGAGAGTATCACATGTTGTTAACGGTTATCTCCATATTTAGAACATGTTAATACTACTTTTTATTCTAAAAGATATTTAAAAAATCTGCCCGCTCAGCGGGCATATTCTCATCGCGCGCTTCGCGCGCGGCTCGCTTCGCTCGCAAGTTTGAGCGCGCATAGGGCGCGCGACTGTTGGATCTCGCGCTTCGCGCTCGATCATATATTTATCTCGCGCTTCGCGCTTTACGCTCGGCTCCTCTAGATTTTTGAACTTCGTATTCGACTTGGATGAAAAGAAAAAGTTTGTTTGCAAATATTATAAAATTATCAAAACCTCTACATATTAAGTGATTGTTAAATTTGTTTTTATTTTAGACTGAAAAGGAACTTTATTTACTCAAGGTTCTATGGACCTTAAGGAGCACATTCTCATCCAGACACTCGCGCTCGATATTTGATTTGAAAATCATTTGAACCTTGCGTTTCACGCTCGGTTCTGTGCACCGCATCATAGAAACAAAAAAGTTTGAGCGCACTTACGGCGTGCGATTGGGTCGTCGCGCTTCGCGCTCCGAAATACACTGTTCGCGCACTTTGCGCTTCGTGTTATATGTTCTTCATATACAAATTACTAAATTTGGATTTGATTTCAAATGAAAAGTAATGATATAATTTAGGCGACAAATTGTATTAGTTAACATTTTATTTTAGCTTGTGCCGTTTATCAAAAAAGTTAATTTTTTTCATTTTTAATATATTTTTACAACAAAAATTGATTACAGCTTTGTAAGTCTTTTTTGAAGGCACAATTTTTGTTCATTTATCTGTTTTCGTACCTTGCATTGTTTTCAAAAATTTGATTTTTTTCACTATCTATGTTATTTTCACGAATAAAACAAAAACTGCGCATCCTATTAAAACATGATTCACAACAAATTTGTACCTCTTCCTTTGGTGAACAAATTTTGTTTTGGTCATTTTTTTCGTAGCTGGTGCTATTCGTCTAAAAATTTGATTTTTCTATTTTCAATGCTGTTTTTTACAAATAAAATAAAAACTACGCATCATATCAAAAAGTGATTAATAAGAAATTTGTAGATATTTTTAGGTGCACAATTTTGGTGAGATGACCTTTTCTCGTATCTTGCATAGTTTGACAGCAAAATGGAATTTTTTATTTTTCATTATTTTTTTGTGCGATCAAAATTTGAATTTTTGATTTTTCAAAAAATTCAAAAAGTGGTTATGAAAATATTATAGGGTGTTCAAGAAGCAATGTTTTTCTCCTCTTGACTTTTTTTCATATCGTGCGTTTTTCGGCTTAAAATGTTCATTTTCGTTTGTTTTTTGGAATTTTGAAAATGCTATAACTCCAGTAATTTTTTTTTATCACGAAAAGTCATAAGAATATTTTTTTCTTCATTTTGCGTACTACTAATAACCGCACATAGAATTTTCAAATCTTCAAAACAAGTGGTCTCAAAAATTTTCAAAATGTGCTCACTTTTTGAATTTTCATCCAAAATAGCTGGTTAACGAACTCGTTCTCTCTTTTAGGCCATAAAAAAGTGTGCCAAAGCTCAATCAAATCTGATCATTTTTTCGAAAGTTATCGTGGCTACAGACAGACAGACAGACTACAGACAGACAGACACCTTGGTAAAAATCGTTTTTTCTAGCTCAGGGGGTCTCAAAACGTGGAGATTTGATGAAAACCGACTATATCAAATTTTACATAAAACCAATACCTTCTCATTAGAATGAGAATGTAAAAAAATTCCATTCTAACCCAACAAAAATGTTAAGGATATGTATATAATACCTCTCCAATTCCTGCCTTACCGATATTTTTTTCGCCAAGCTTATGTCCACACGAAATGAGATATCAAGTTCAAAGTTTTGTAAATAAAATAAAATCCAATAATGATGGTTTATCTGGACCTAAATGTTTATAATTTTCATAAATATATCAATTTTTGGGAATTTACAAGAATTTGTCACCAGATAGACCTTTCTTAGTGTCTTTTATTTAATATTACAAATTCTTCAACTCGATATCTCATTTCGTGTGAACATAAGTTTGGCCTAGAACAATGTCAAAAAGAAAAGAAAAGTCTAAAGAGGCCATGCTATCATGTTGAAATGCATAGATAGTATTTATAAATGACGATTTTTCATTTAAAATTGTAATTGCTATTCAATTTTCAAGAAAACGCCTGCACCCCACATTAAAAATTTTTGAAACTTTCTTTCACCAATCTATTTATAAGTTCAAATTCACAGCTATTTATTTTATTGTATAATTAATTTGATAAATTGTAAGTAAAGACTGATACTAATTAGGAACAAAAGGTTTTTGGTGCATTGCCTCGTGAAAAACATGATAATTCAAAAATGATTTTTTTAAATTATGAAAGTAATCTCTCGTAATCTGTATTAGTAAAAAGTAAGCCACAAATTCACTTTGTTGAAAATTTGTATACTCATAATTAGTTATGTTTCACTATTTCTTTTAGCAGTTTTCAACCACTCACAAAAGTTTTAGTCAAAACTGACTAACAAATAGTAGAAATTGTCAGTAGAGTAAATTAGTGATTCACGTTCCACTAATTTAGAGAGATAATTAGTTATAATTCATAAAGTATTCTCAAAAATATAGGTACAATATAATTATTTATATTATTTATTTTATAAATGATTTTACAGAATTGAATTTTAACGAAGTCGTCAAATAAGAAATATTTTCAGTTCATAAAAAGAACTACTCCTTTGAATTAGAGTAAAACTGTATTCAAATGTTGATGGTAAAATTGTTACTAATTCCTTCAACAAATTGTTTGAACATTAGTTTTACAAAGTGTTAATGATTAGTAAAAATTCTTTAAAGCAATATCAGTAAGTGACTTGGCTTTCATTCTTTAGAGTAAATTTACAATAAAAAGAAGTTAGAGTAAAAAAAATGAATTTTTATTTCAAATGGAATAATATAAGCTTGAAACTTGATTTTGAAAATTAACATCTTTTGAAATTGAACAATCTATTTCAAATTCTGAGTTCGTGAATATTTCAAAATTGTAAAATTATTTATTGGTACAAATTATTGATAGGATAGAAAATCAATAGGCAGTTTTTAGGTTTGAATCATTCCACAATGAATTCACTTGAAATTAAAGGATTTTATATTGAAAACGTTCAAAATTGAATAATATGAAATTGAAATATATTGAAAATTGTTTGGTTTCAATTTTAAATGTATCTTCCAAAATGGCACAGCTTAAAAATACAATTTTAAATTAAAACACCGAAACTTCTAACTAGAATTTCAAATTGATACTGTTCAAAGTAGTATACACTATTACATAAAAAATACATATTCATATAAACAATTTTAAATTCCAAGCTTTTACAATTGCAGTGTTGGATAAGTTATACCTTATTTTCAAAGTGAGTTTTAATTTTTAAAGTATGTAACTCGTTGCAGTTACGTTACTTGGTAGTAAAAAATTTAACTCATTACAGTTACAGTTACTGAAAAAAGTAACTTTAAGTTTTATTATGTCAAAGTTATGATTGATTTCACAGTTAACGTTAATATTATAAAGATTATGAAAGCCTAATCAAAATAAAATTTATTGGAATTAATAGCAGATTTTGTCTTTTAATTTTTATATTTTTTGAAAACTTGGATACAAATTTATATTATACCTCCGTGTAAAAAGAAACATTTTCGAGACATTATTTACAATAAAATAAATAAATTTTAATTAATAATAAACACTCTATTGCTTTCTCTGCAGAAATATTGTTAGTTTTTCAATATTTAGATAACTCAAAGAAAATATTAACTCAATGATAAAATAGAGCCGACCCTCAGTTGACTACAATGAATTTTTCTGAGTCACTCGTTTTCATCATTTGTATCATTTAAACAATTAGTTTTTTATAAACCACGGGTCAAAATGAGAACATCAAGAGAATTTTGGATTCATACCCGTTGAGCACCGTTTGAAAATTTTCCTTAAATTCTTTAATGAGGCCCAATTCGATGATTTCTTCGTACTTCAGAGGCATTTGCTTACTGCTATTTTTATGACTTAATCTCTGCCAGGCCCACTCTCATTGTCACTGCAGGACAACACCTGCCGTTTCGGCTAGGTTGAACTTGTTAGATCTTACCTGCTTTCCCTAGTTAAAACTCAAACCATCGGGTTTGATCACTCTTACTTTTTTTCTTTTCTCTCGCAATTCTCTTTCTCTCGGATATAAATTGAATCTATCGAATTTTTCTATTCCACTGATTTATTTCTGAAACTGTGATCAAGTGTCAGGGATATTCTGAAATTCGAAGTTTTCTTTGAATTAGGGATGATTCAGGTGTTTTTTTTTAGAGTAAAAGTTTTTTAATTTTCAAAATAAACTTATTATCTTTCAATATTGCTCTCTAAAATCCTAAAATTGGTGCGGATTACTTTTAATTGCATTCGTTACTTTAACGTAAAAAAAACTTTCAAATTAACAAAAAATTGATTTCATCTTCAAGAGTGACATAGTTCATATTTTTGTTTGTTTGAAGTAATTATTTCTTGAATAGGTTTTCTTTAATTTAAAGAAATAGTATTTTCACTAAAAGAAGTTAAAAAACGAATTGATTGAAAGATTGAAATAACACCCATTTTTCTATCAACATTTCATTTAATTCTTTTAATAATAATACTTATAATAATAATAAAAAACAAATACTCTAGCCACTCTAGTTCATATTGATATGTTACAGTAAAAAATTCTTTTATTTTTATTCTTTTATATTTATTATTGTTTCTATATGGTTGACATATACGGTATATGGCATAAAGTTAAAAATTCAATTATTAAAGTTAAACTACGTTGTAAAAAATTCATTTTTTTATTTCCAGATCCATCTCTTTGATTGAAAATTTAAATATGTTGTTGAAAATTCGTTTTTTGTGGTTGAAAACCAATTTTTTTCAACTGCAAATTTATTTATTCTGTTTTTTGGTTGAAACTTGGTCATTTTAAGATTAAAATTCAACTATTTGGTTGAAAATTAACTTTCTTGTTGAAAATTCATATTTTTGGTTTGAAAAATTTAACTCTCTTGTAGAAAATTCGTCGTTTTTTCTTAAAATTCAACTTTTTTGTTGAAAATTCTATTATTTTCGTAGACAATTCAGAAATTTGTTTGTAAATTAAGGTTTTGATACAAAATTTATATCTTCGGGTGGAAAATTCAACTTTTTCAATGAAATTGGCATCTTTAAATTGAAAATTCTTCTCTTTTGGTAGAAATTTGATCATTTTTGATTAAAAATTAAATTGTTTGTTTAAAAATTAATCGTTTTTTATTTAGGATTCAACTGTTTTTGATTTAAAATTAAAATCTTTTATTCAGGTACATTTTATTATATTTATCATTTTATTTATTAGTATTTTTTATTTTATTTAATTATTATTTATGATTCATATTATGTATTTATTATTTTATTATATTTTATTATATTTTTCGTTGAGAATTTACTTTTTTGGTTGAAAATTCAACTATTCTGTTGAACATGAACTTTCTTGTTGAAATTTAGATTTGACGTATCAAAAATCTTCAGAATTTTTTCGGAATTTTCTCAAGAATATATTGTTCTTGAAAGCATGTTTGGTGGCAACACTCCGCGAATATGACTTTTAATGACTGTATTTAACCTGAGTTTTCTATTAATAAAGATTACGAATTTTCAGCCTTACCAATATTGTAAATCAAAATTTCAGAATAACTATTTTGTTGAAAATTAGTCGTTTTGGTTTAATATAACTGTTCTTGATTTGAAATTAAAATATTTTCGGCGTTGAAATATCAACTATGTATTATATTTTTTGTTGCAAATCAATCTTCTTTTATTGAAAATTTAACTACTTGGTTGTAAGTTGAACTTTTTTGTCAATAATTAATTTTTGTTGTTAAAGATTCATTGTTTTAGTTGACAAATCAACTATTTTGTTCCCAAATTTAATTATTTAGTTGAAAATTGGACAATTTTATTAAATACTCGTATTTTTGGATATAAAATTCGTCCTGATGAAATGCAACTGTTTTTGGTTGAAGTATAATCTTTTTTGTTTAAAAATTAGACCAAAATTATTGGTTGAAAATTAATTTTTTTATAAATTCAACTATTTTTTTGAAAGTTTATCTTCGTAGGTCAAAAATTTAACTCTGTGGTTACAAATTTAACTATTTTGTTGAAAATTCGTCTCTTTTGCTTGAAAGTAAATCTATTTGGTTTTAAATGCAACGGTTGAGTTGATCATTTTTTTCATTAATTTAGACTATTTGTTTAAAAATTCATCTTTGTAGATCGAAAATTTAAGTATGTGGTTACAAATTCAATTATTTTATTGAAAATTTATCAACTTTGTTGAAATTTCACCTTTTTGGCTTGAATATTCGACTGTTTTGTTAAAAATTCGTTTCTTTTGCTTGCAAGTTCAACTATTTGGTTGTAAACGCAACTGATTAGTCTAAAATTTATTTTTTATTTGTTGAAAATTCAACTAATTGGTTGAAAAATCATCTTTCTTGATTGAATTTGCATATTTTCGGGCTTAAAATCAACTATCTTCTACAAAAATGGACTTTTTAACTTGAGAACTCCACTCTTTCTTTGAAAATTCATCCCCTTTGGTAGAAGATGAATCTTTTTTGGTTGAAAATTTGAACTGCTTAGTTGAAAATACAATTTCCACTTGAAATCTGAAGCGTTCCATATTAAAATCTATATGCTACCTATACCTTAAATTCCTCTCTTCTGACAGCATTTTGGGTTTGGGGGTGTTAAGTCTGTTAAAATATTATATTTATATGTTTTGTGTTATATTTTAGGGGCTTACCAAATGAAATCGAAGCACAAGTTTTGACTTTAAAAAAAGGGGGGAGTTGTTTGTATTTGTGACGTCAGAATCGGAGATCGGATAGCGATTCAAAATCGAATGTTTAATTTTTTGCAGAAATAAAAATTTGCTTCCGAAATATGGGGATGCTTCGTAAGTATAAAAAATGTTGGTTCCAAAAACCTTATCATGTTCCAAGAAATTAAAACTGAGGATCAAAAAGTATGTCAGAAATTTGTATGCAAAAAATCTGAAAACCAAATTTTTCTTCAAATGATAACAATTTCAAGAAATATAAATTCTAAAATTCCGAAAAAATTATTTCTACTTTAAAATTTTATTTTGTTATTATTGTATCGAAAAACTCCTTAACCCAGAATATGTATGTGATTTTTAAAGAATTTGTAACGCAATGAACCCATTTTAAGGAAAATATTTGAAAATACTCAAAAGCATTTCAAAAGATTGATAACATTGTCAAAAAAGAATCCTGAAGATTGTAAGGTAATTATTTTCGTCATGCATATTTAAAAAAAAAAGTAGGAAGAATTCAAATCATTTTTAAAGATATACCTAGAAGGTTTTAAGGTTTTGAAAAGATTCAAACATAGTTAAAAACTTGAAAACATTTCAACAAGTTTTCAACAAAATGTAGATTTTTGAAGATTTAGAAAAAAAATTTAGAAGCTTTTTAAGAATTTTGAAAGGATTTAGCAGAATCAAACTTAATTCTTAAGATTCATGAGAAAATTTGAAATATTGTTTTATTTTTAAAAATGAATTCGAAGAGAAAATTAAAACAGATTTCAAAACATTTAAAATTATTTCTCAAAGTTTTGAAAAAGAATGTAAAAGATTTTAAAACAAAATTTTAGAAAAAATGCGATTAAGTTAAAGAGATATTTCAATGTTTTTAAACGATTCAAAAATAAGATAAGAATTGTGCAGATTTCAAGGAATTGTTAAAAAGTTTCGAGTTTTGAAGGTTTTGGAAACAGAAGCTTCACAAGAATTTTAAAAGGTTTTAAGAGAATGATAAATTTTGTTTAGATTCCTGGGGAAATTTTTCATTTTGTGAAATGAATTTTAAGAGAATATTTAAATAGATTTCAAAAAATGTTAAACATTTCCAAAATTGTAAAAAAAAACAATCTGGAAGATTAAAAAATTAAAGCATTTTTTAATTTCGCAGAATTTAAAAAAAATGTTAGGAAAAATTAATATAATTTTAAGAAATATTTAACGAATTTTAGAATTTTTTGAAAGATTAAAAATATTTTATAAAATATTCTTCATTTTCTTCAAAACTTCTAAAAATCTTTGAAATTATCTCGAATTTTTCCTAACATTCTGTAAAATTCGATAACATAGAAATATGTCTTTAAACGTTTCTAGATTCTTTTTCGACAGATTTTAAACTTTTAACTGTAATAATATGGAATTCCTATTTTCCTAATCTCGACTCACTCCTATCCAGCCATTCATTCTACTCTTCGAGTTTTCTTACAACAGACCATGAAGGGAGGAAATTCCCAAAATTGATTAGGTATAACCAGGTATACGGA
>CAKNYM010053455.1:0-37963 GCA_932195095.1 Andricus curvator
GGGTCAAAAATAGAGGTTCCCATTTAAAAAAATCAATTTGACCTTGAAATGACCGTGAAGGTCATGGTCAAGATCAAAATAAAGGTCACCATTGAATTCCTTGTTGAAAGTTCCTTCAAGAATGACCTTGACCGCCCAGAAAAATATCTTACCTGAGGAAATATTCAGCCGTCCCGGGACTTTTTGGACACTCGGTATATTAAGACTTTCTTTTTGCTATGCGCCAGCGTGAAACACAACATCTCGTGACCCCCATTTTTCGTATAGTGGTTTGCAAACATTGCAAAGCATTTGTTTTGCTTTTTTTAAAGCACTATACCAATTTTCGTTATTCGAATCCATTACAAAATTTAATACAGCGACTTAGAAATACTGTAATTTTTTGTGCGTAAGAGTCTAATATTCTTACGATTTATTCCAATCAGAAATATTAGTCTGCATTTTCATAGTCACTATTTGACTTTTTCTAACCGTACCTCAATTATCCCTAAATCCGTATATTTTATTTCAATTATGAATATGCGATAAAAGAAATATTAATACCAAAAGTCTCTCCGTGAATATTTTAGGACTGTTGCTGCCCTCAAACTGTGAATGTTGTGAATAATTGAAAATATTGAGCGCTTCGCGTTCTAACGTTGTGAGAAACGGGCGATTTATATGATTATTGAGCATTGAGCATATTTGAGCATCGATGTTGCTCTCAAATTGTTAGTGTTGCAGTTAATTAAAAATATTGTGCGCTTAGCGTTCGGTTGTTGCGAGAATGCTGCACGGAGAAATCTGGATACTAGAGGTTAGTATCTGGATACTAAGTCGTAATACCTAAATATGTGATTTAACTATGGGACGACGATCTAGATACTTGGATTCAATATCCGCAGATATTAAGTATTATAACACTGATTTTATTTTTAAAAAGATCTCCCAATCATTCTGATTTCCATATTTTATCATATTTTACTTTACTCATTTGTTGAGCGCCATCTAATTTTCCGAAAAATTAGAAAAATGTGAACTGAGGTTATTTGGCTGAAGGCCTATGATGAATTTACAACGTTTTTGGGTTACTATGTTAATGAATTCACGCGACTAGCTCATACGTGGAATACGGAAGAGGGGTGAGGGGAGAGGTCAGGGGTGACATAACACGACCAGTAAATTATATCACTCAGTTTTCAAAATTTTCTGTAATCCAAACTACTTAAATCAAATACATTTCGAACCCTACGTTCGCCAAGAATCAAAATAATCAAAAAGTGTCAAATTATGGGCGAAGTTACCGATCCATGCAAACTTATATGACAGAAATACAGCGACTCTTCGCACATGGCGTGGTAGCGATGTACATTGGCAATGTGGCCATTTTCTAGTAATTAATTATATCAAAATCTATCACAATCCGAACACTGATCACGAGTTTTAGTTAAAGCGATTACACCACGAATTCGAGTGACTTTCGATTGATTTTTGGTTTATAGTCAGTACGAGTGTAGACCACTCCGAAATTCCTTTATTGTACAGAAATGACATGGTGACGATAGGATATGGACACGCGGTCCTGATACGATAATCCAATAATCCGAAGAAAAAAATCACGAATCCGATACATCAATCATGACCCTATTACTCAATAGTTATCCGCCGACTATATTCACAATTCATGCACGAAAGAAAGAAAAACCACGAGTCCGACCATTAGTGATGCTTGCCGATCACGGTGTGCCTGAACCAACTTTAAATGCAAGGTCATAGCACATCCAAGTTTTTTTTTGGATTCGATTTAGGGGTTCAAAAATAGTGTGGAAAAAAATTTTGAGCTAAATTCCCGAGCCGTTTTTGAGAAAATTGTTTTTTATGGGTTAAAAATAAAAATTTTCAAAAAAATGTAATGCACTTTTATTTTTTTCACTTTATTTAACGAAATATGGTAAATAAATATAATATCAGTTCATATCAATACTGAGAAAAAAATAATTTTATTTTCACACATGTCGGGCATTGTAATCTTGTACAGCTTTTAGTAAGTTACTTGGGTAATGAGGGTGTGTGCTCGAAACTTTATATTTAGCCCAGGTCGTTTTAAAATCCGAATGGACAGATTCCATGGCTTGTTCACTGTAAAATCCAAGCCCTTTCTCAAGTTTACAACAAAAATCAGGGACATGAAAAAAAACCGCGTGAACTTTAGGTGTAATTGAAATATCCAAATCACAGTAACTTCGCTCAAACTCAGATATACAATCTACGTATTTCGGGTTTAATGTTGAAGAAAAACAAGAATCAACGACGGATTGAAAAGCCTTAAAGCACCTTACATATTTTAAACAACCAATGCTACATATTCCACGTAATAAGTCGATTTTTTCTAACAGCATTTTGCAAGAATTACCTGCGAACGCTGGACTCCCATGTACAAACTCGCGAGTAACATTACACATCCTAGCCCATTGGAGACTCTCATCTTCAAATTCCATCAGCATGTGTTTATACATTTTGTTCACAACCCCGAGCATCAGATGTAGTTCTGGCGGTGGAATTATTTCTAATATTTCTGTTCTAGCGTTTTCTGAGAAAATTATAGGAGTATTTGTACAATTTTTATACTTCTGCGCAGATGCTGTTTTACTTCCACTGTCTTGCCACGCAAAAAAAAATTCCTTTCAATTTCCAACAGTTCTGTATTCCCCACACGTGTTTAATTCATCATTTGATGCAGTACACCATGTGCAAGGAAAACTGCTTGCATGTGACATGATGCCCGTTAATACGTTGGCAAGTTTTAAATCAGTTGCTATTGTCCCTTTTAAATCCTTCAATTTTAAGAGTGACCACATCAATAGAACGTTTTCATATTTCTATTGTGTATGTGCCACTATTACAAGCAGTGGTAATTTCTTGACGCCAGAATCCTTAAACTTTTTTGCGACAAAGCCTTCGGTATACTTCTATCGACCTTCTACATTTGCAACTTCTGATTCATCCAAAGATTGCATCGAAAGGCAAACTTTCAAAAAACCTCCGCCACTATCTATTCCGAATTTCAAATGCATTTCATCAACTTTCCTTTTTTCTTTAACAAACTGAAATAATCCTTTTACATCATTGCAAAACACTAAAGTTTCTGCAGTAGTTGCAGTATCTTTATTTTTAGTTTTAATCACATTACACTCTTTCATACTGAACTACAAAACAAGAGAATGGTTCAAAGTTTTTAATTTTTGTTTTAAATCTGGTTGAAATCATTTTCTGTCATTCGTAGTGACGCGAAGAGCTGCTGTAATACCATTTACTTGATTCGTTCAAAGCCCATATCTTGTTCCAATTTTTAAGACATCTTCAGCAGAAACACGCTTCCGTTTTTTTGCTTTCTGATTTCTGTTCAGTCAAAGAAATTTTCAAAGGCTTTCCATGTTTCTGAGATAAAGCGATTACAGTATTTCTATCTGATTTATTTTCCTCAACGTTTGTCGCTTTTTCATTTGAAATTACTTTAATCAAATGACACACCAAGTGTTCTTTTTATTTTAGGGGTATATCGTTTATAATATGATCTTTTAAATGTTCGTAATGCTTCGGTGTACAAGAAAAATGTGATTTTCCTACTACTAATTCTGAATGGCACTTTTTGCAGTATCTTGTTTTATTTCTTTGTTTTGCATCTGATGTGATTTTTTACTAAATTGCTGTGTCCTGGTGTTCTCACTAAGTTACATAAGTCGCAGTCGCATAATTTACCTTCTTTCGATCTGGTTTTTTGATTTATTAATTTGAATGTAGAATAATCTGGTAATTTTATACTCACTTTAGTTTCATCACTTTTGACCGAACGATAAATAAGGATTCTGCAGGCATTACAAACAACTACAGGGAGGTGATTATCTTCAGTATCATAGCTCACAATATTTTGAATAAGATTTTTCAAATGGTTACTAATCTTGAACAATTGTTTCTTTTTTTTAAGACAAAGAAGGCACATTTTCGCACGGTTTTCATCATGAGTTCCAGCATGGTCTTTCGATTTTGCAGACATATTTTACGATTTTTTCACAACAACGGACTTGGTCAAAATATTCAAAAATACTAAACAACTGTAGACTGCGCGATGCACTATTGGCAAAGATATCTTGCCTACTAATGGGTTGCAAAAATTATTTTCACGGAACTTGTTCTAGATATGTTTACATTAGGTAAGAGAATCCATCAATGTTTACATTCACGTGTTGTTGTGTTTTGTTGTCGTGTCCACACAGGCATGTATGATGATAGGTATATTTCAGGACGTACTTCAAAGACTTTATTATATTTTAGCAATTTATTATATTTTTTATAAAGTTGAAATTTTAATGTCTTAAGATTCTTTTTTTAATTTTATAATGTTTTTCATCAATAAAATGCAGAAAAAAAATCAATTTAGTAAATTTTTTGAAAAATTCCATTTTTCACCCTTAAAAAAAATTTTTCTAAAAAACGACTCGATGCAAACGAATCCGCATGGATTCACCATGTTTCATGTATTGATAATTTTACCTTTTCTATGGACTTTTTCACTAGTAAGACACCGGAGAGGAACATGAAACCATACCTGTTACTCGGCGTTTGCCTCGGTGCGACCCTCGTCCGGTCATTTTTTTACTCTTGTCGTTTTTACTTCGATTTAATGTTTAATTTAACACTGATAACAAGTGCTCGTGTTCGATTCAAGATACAGAATGAATTTTCGGTATTCACTTCCGCCTTCTTTGCTGAAAACCGGAAAAGCGTTAGTGCGCATGACATTATTCGTCGGCGCGCAATTAGTACGAATCTTAAGCTACAGATGGCCGCAGCTGTACGATTTCCAGCCTTCGAAATTTCCGACGGGACGTCGACCGCAGCGCTAATCGTTTCGCCTGCCTAGCAGGCGAATTCGTGACTCGATTCGCTCGCTCCGGTTTGTTTACTATCGGACCGCTGGAACCTGGACGTCTTCCCCCTGGCTCAAGTGTATCCGGGACTCTCTTCCAGACACGAGCCAGAGTTCCTCTTGCTTCGTGGTGCGCGTGTCGGTTTCCCCCCAGCTCCTCCGGCCCATTCTGTAGTGTCGTATGTGTGTCGGCCGAGTCGCAGGGCCACGTGGTGATGTGTTTTGTGTGTCGGCTCGTTTATACGAGCCACATGGTGTAAGTCATATGCAAACAAAAGAATAATAAAAGAAAAATAATGTGATCAGTGTTGGAATTTAAACAATTTTCAAGCCCAGAGTCTGAAGATTCACGTTAACGATGATCATCTGATAATCCAACCTCCAACTCAGGTGACAGCTTTCTTTCCTTTTCTGACTCTACCTGAATTGTTTAGCTGCACGAGCATAGTCAGCTCTCGCCAAACAATTCTCACTGTTCGCAGACAGCTTAATAAAAGGGTGATTCTGTATCTTGCGATCAGTAAGTAATTAAATGTTTTAGAAAAATTCAATTATTTTGTGCGTGGACTATATACCACGTCACAGTATTTAATATCCAAGGTACTTATTCTAAATATCTGAGATACTCATTCTAAAAATCTGAGATATTTATTCAAAATATGAGATATTAAAGAAGCTGAAAATTTGAAAGTGGTAAGATCTTTGACATTACTGTTAAGTATCTGATGTGTTAAATTTGAGCATCCCAGATATTACAGTGAATTATCTAAAGTGCTACTGATTATTATATATTATGTTACAAAGTAATATGCAATGAATATTACCAATAATTATCTGGGATACTAAGATTTATTAGTAAATGAAATATCAATTAAAGTAAGTCAATTTGACTAGCGAATCGACTTATTATCGACCAAAATGACTGAAATAATTTATTTTGATCGATATTACATTGATGCATCAGGCAAGCTGACTGATTCAGATTCATAAAGAATAATACACACCCACAAATAGATATGCAACACTTAGATTTAAACGTTATCATAAATTATTTAAAATTTTATTTGAAACTAAAATACAATCTTTTATTATAATTATAATACGATCTTATTCGTCGCAGTCCGTAATGACGTATATTTTACAATTGCAGTATTTGTACATAAGTACAGGATGGTACTTGTGCAAATCTATTTGCTTAAAAAATTGTGCTTTTTTAGACTGAAGAACCTTATGAGCGAAAAAATGTTCATAGAATGATATTGTTTTTACATATCACAACAAAATATCACATCGTCAGTTCGATGAGAAATTGAAATTTCGGTGATTTTCGCAAACATCGGGATCTCATCTCTAACGTCAATTGCAACTGTGAAATCTGTTTTATATTCCGTATTAAAAATTCGTATACTGTTGGCAGCAACATACTCCTCTGGGTCTATGTTTATCACCGTCGATAAAGCGTTGTAAGTTTTCGCACATAACTCTTATAAACAACCTGTGACAATTCCTGGATTAAATCCTTCATTTAAAAGTAATCTATTTGCAAGAATTAGCTGCTGCTTGATTGCTATTGTTTTACAAATATTAACTCTCGTTGAAACAGAATTTGAACTAGATTTTTGTTTTCTGTGCTTGAATTCGGATCTCATTGATTGGATATATGTGAGCGTCCGCATGAAAACCGTTTTTCGAGAAAAACGCATCTGAACTTGGTGAGTGCCATGAGCACGCATGTAATATTTTTTCTTCGATCATGAAATATGCCTACCTCCGCTTACTGTCTGGATATGAATATAGTCCCAATTCATTCACTATAGATCCCAGTATCATCTTCCACTCAAACCGAAAAATAATAATTTTGACCTTGACTTAGAAAACCGCGAAGATCTCCTAAACTAGAACCGACCATAAGGGCCCTTTTCATGCGGAAGCCCACATATGAGGGTGGCCCCATCTTTTTTATAATCAGAGGATAATGTGTTTTAAAATCATGCTTAGGTTTTCATGGTACAAACAGTTCTATATAATGTCCATGGTGCTCAGAATTTAATTATTCTAGATAATCAAGACATTCAGTGTCAAACTGCTCTGAACGCAACATAGATAATATACGTCTTATCTTGATTAGTAATGCCCAATATTTATTATCCTCCAGAACGAAACGACCAAACATTATTGGCGCATAATTAATAAAGGTTAGCATTTCCGCTACCGATATTTTTTAAAATGTTTTCTTTAATTGATCTAAAGTAACAATGGCGCACATTGAAATTTCTGTTGAGGACCAAAGCTCCTTCTTTTACGGGAACACCCACCCACCCCTCCAAGAGAAAACCAAAAATCACAATTTAATCAACACGAATAGTATACTGAGCCTCTACTTTATGTAACTTGAAAATTCGACAATAACAATTAGGTGAAAAACTTTCGCTGTAACATAAAATTGTATTTAGTGCAAGATTGTCACCTTCAAGAACAGCAAGAACAAAGTAAACCCGCATTTTCTTTATTTTAGTTTCAACTAAGATTCCTGTCTCTGCTAAATAATTAAATTCCTCGACCAATTTAGAAAAGACCACCCTGTTGCCATTCTTTTTGTGATCTTCGTCATTAACTAACAGGGTTAAAATAAATTTTCTAACCTGCTTTGACACTGATAAGGAATGGAGTGCAAAGAAATATAGGCTGCCCCAATTTTTTTAACTCCGCTATAAGAGCCGAGACAATTTCCTGGCTCCCAATCGTCGAAACTCATAGTCACTCGTATGAAGACTTTTACCGGAAATTCGAGCATTGTATCCCTGAATGATTCTCCTTGCATATTATTGGAAATTACTGTACGAGAAGTATCTAAAGCAGACATATATTCGAGCATGCAGTCAAGAATACCATCAGTTTCGAAATACGACTTTAAAAGTTCTATCAATGAAATTACTTGTGTGTAACGATTCTTCGGTACTTCTGTTCTGTTAATTTCTTGAAACTCTTCACCAATTTTTTCAGAAGTAGGATCAATCATTATGCCAATTTTCCTTAAGTTTTCAAATTTAAAAGATTTCTGATCTATTTTCCTGAAGAGCTGAACTCACGGCTTCGAACATCGAACTAATTTCACTTCGTTGATCTACAGGAACGTTATTTTCAATACAAATTTGTTCAACTTTATTTTTAATAATTTTGATTGCAATTTTATCTATATTCTCAATTTCTTCCACAACAACCTGAACAATATTTCTTGGTATATTTGCTATACCATGAGGGTTTGTCATCATGCACAGGACTTGATGCTGATCAATACTTGAGAAACAAGGTTCAGTGTCAGTATAAGCATTAAAAGTGTTAGATTCAGAAGAATCGTTTAATTACTGATCATTATTCAATACTATGCAAAGCGACACATTGAGGTTAATCGCTTCATCAGTCTCTATTGAATTCTCGTTCTGTGCTCTACTAGGATTGCTTCGATACTTGTAAGAATATTTTCGATATTTCGTACAAAGTATGAAGCATGCTTGGATTTTAAAATAATTTAAAACTTGAAAATATTTCAAGACATTTGAAACAAAACGTAGATTTTTGGAGATTTCGAACATAACATTTTGAAGCTTTTCAGGCATGTTCAAAGGCTTCAAAATAATAAAAAAAAATTATCAAAATTCCTTTCCTACTTTCCTGTAATTTTGGTTATAATTTATGTATTGATTTGTAGATTCCTAACCAGCAACTACATTATTGTAATTAAAGAATTGCGATGCTTTGCATATATACAAAGCATGACAATGCTCTAAAATTTCTAATACTTATGTCACGTACCTTTGCATCTCTTTACTATAGAGTCCTCGACCTCTTAATCTTTTAGCAATCTGTTAACATCCATATTTGACTAACCTGTAAAAGAAATAATTCTATGTTTTACGAAAATATGTTAGAAAATCGAATTTTTTTTTACTTAGAGGTTAGGTTTCCTTAGCTTAGAATTTTGAAGTCATACAATATCGCCGCTTCGTTATCGTCACGCAGCCTGGACGACACTTCGTTGACTCCTGGGGAAGCCCCAATTGAATCATCCAATGTAAGTGGCCGAATAATCCACACTTTATTTTTAACAGCCCTCGTTTTATTGTGTCTCTACCTTTATCTCGCCTTTCCAAGTCCCAGTTTCCCTCCTCGGCATTACCTCCGTAATAAATTCCGCAATGCTCACGCTTCGCACACTTAACATACCACGAAAGTTTCACTTCACAAATCACATCAGATATAAAACTTCGCGAAGACGCCGTTTTAAAATTTCTTCTCCTTCTTCGGATGTCTTCGGACAAGAAGATGGTACGTGCGACGCGGCGTCACAATGTTCGCAAAGTTTTCCTTGCGTTTGCGTAACGGCAGTGTACCTATTGGTCGCGCGCCAACGGCGACCAATCACGTCCATTTAAAAAAAAATTAGAAATATTTCATTGGCCCCTTATAACCTACAATATTACCAAGTTTGAGCCAAATCCACCGAAAGACATTTTCCCATGTATTGCGTGCGGGGTCCTTGCAAAAACTTCTTCAGTAATTTCGCTTACTAATTAAGAGCTGAACTTTCATGCATGATTATTTTTGATAAAAAAGGCAAACATGTTGCATTTTATGTATGTTGTTGTATTTAATCGAATTATTAATTATTAATGGTATACGTGGTGCTTTTGTGAGTGCACAGGTATTAAAGGGATTATTTGTGAAGTTACTAAGTAAGGTAAAATATATCAGGTGCATAAATAATTCTATTGTTTCCGTTACTGAGCAATAACTTGTAGATACAATATGTTTTCTATTTCTCTAAAATTCTTTAATTAATATACAGTAGACTCTAACAAAGCGCCCGGTGCTCGGCGCCGAAACGTATAATTATTCGCAGTGAGCACGAAAATGCGAACTTTGGCGGGCACTTTGGTGAAGCTCTACAAACAGTCTCGTCCTATTTATTTCTCACATGACGTACGGTATATTTACAGCTCACATTAATTAAGGTAAGGTGTCACGTGTGAAAGTTAAGTGAAATCGGTAGTTGACATATCAAAGTATAACAATGGTAAGTATTTAGACTAAATATTTATTACCATAGTAGATAAAAAGAAATGTTATGATAGTGTTTTAAGATTAGATCAAGAGTCGTATGTGGTAAAGAATGATTTTAATTATGTTTTCTCTATAATTATTAATATTAAAATAGCAAATTTTATTTGTAAAATAAAGTGGATGGAGAAAGTCTTTCTTTTACTACAAAAAAGCCTTCCAAGGATCGAACATTCTGTTCCATACCTGGATGTTCTTCTCGCGCTGATAGAAATAGCAACCTGTCTTTTCATTTTGACCAAAGAAGCGAGCTGTCGGAACTATAATAATTAGTAGTATTGGATAGTTTTAGACCAGTAATTTCAATTTTATTACCGGTCTTTGTAGTGCTTCCTACAAGCAACACTTGAGCAGCTTTTAAAACTGCTTCTCCTTCCGTCATAATTTGACTATTAAATGTTCCCTAAGCAAATTCATAAATATCTAATAATTTCAAGTACCGCATGTCCATTCTATATTCTTCCTTTTAATTTCAATTACAATAATTTCAATTATTACGAGAAGTCATCACGGAAATATTTCAAACGAGACTGTTTTCAGACCGCGTGAACCAATCATATGGTTGCGATTGCAGCGCCTCTATAGGTTGTGCTCACCACGAATATGAAAATCGTAAGTTCAAAATTTCTTATTTTGGAGGTTAGGTTTTGACAATGTATCCCGCTATGTTGTCAATTCAAACTCCCCAGCGAGAAATAAGGATAATATTCGGCAATGGACATGCGCCACGTACTGCTCGTCACTAGGTGGGAATCGGGGATTTTTGTCAACTATGTATGCACGGAATATAACGATTTCGATGCAGCTGTTACAGGAAAAGAAATTATGTATAACATACCTTGTCTCGGACACATGTAGCCATAGAAAACTCAAATAATAATAATATTTAATGCTTCATAAAGGAAATTGATCGTATCACATCTGCAAATTTTGTGATCCAAAGGGGGACTACTGATGACAAGAAATTAAAATGAAATTTGTTTGAATAAAGTTGAAAATGTAATACAATCGAGTTCATATAATAAACTTTCTTATTGTTTATATTGTCTATTTCTGTAACTTTCAATGATTAATACATAAAGCCATGAGTAAATTCATGTATTTTAACCAAACGTGGTCTTCCTTGTTTCGATTTTTATTTTTTAAATAAAGTCTTATTACTTAAGTCGGGACCAAGGTCCCGCCCCTCGATTCTCTTAATTGGCACTCGCTTAACAAAATCTCTGAATTGTTTAATAAAGAATTTGAAAGTTTAAGGTCTTCTAAATTCAACAATATGGTCACTTTTATTCTAAAAACTGTTGTCAATAGTTAGAGGGCAAAAGATTCCAAAAAACCGGGGTGATCGAGCTCCTTTTCCAAAAATATATATATATGTATAAGATGATATGATGTTGACCAGGGTCCAAATATGAGGTTAAAGATGTAAATAAGTAGAAATATGTTGATTACTGGTCAGTTTTTAATAGTTTAAAACTGAGAGACTTGACGTTTCGACTGTTCGTCGCCAGTCCTCATCAGATGATATTACATTATAGGACAATAGGTTAACCTGGTTATCCGTCAGCTGGACTGCATGAAAACACTCGTATTTATGTATGTCTACAACAATTTCAAATTTATTACTAATTCCGCCCAGCAGACGGAGTCAAAATTGTTAATTTAGACAAGTTTTTCACAAATTCTTACACTGAAACGATAACCAGGTTTACCTATTGTTCTATAATGTAATATCTTCTGATGAGGACTGTCGACGAAAAGTCGAAACGTCAAGTTATACTTATTTACATCTTTATCCTTTTTCAAACGTCGACTTTCACGTGTTCCCAGAACGAGGTCGACGTTAGAAAAAATCTGAACAAATTCCCAGGTATTCTTTCAACATTCTTTAATGCAATATATTTTTCAGAATTATGAAACATTCAATCATTTACTCTTTACGGGCATTTATTTATAAATACTGCATCTTAAAAACAAATGAAGATAGAAAGCCGTTTAATTGCTCCACATGCGCGCAGTTTGATGGTGCGATTGCAGTTGCATAATTTATAATAAAATCATTGTTACGCAAGGAATATCACTTTGAATATTTCTGGCTTTAATCAGTGTTGACGCGTTGGAGGCACAGCAGAAAAATTGATAGAAAAGAAAGTATCCTTCCAATGATAATAGTAACAACAGAAGCAAGTCAACTCGGTTCAACAGATGTAAGTGAAGGAAGCAGGGCCATCCCAACGCCTTAAGATACAATTTACAGAGTGACCACAATGCTATGTGAATTGTATCTATAAGAAGTTCATGTAGCCTATCTTCATTTGTTCTCAAGATAAAGTATTTGTAAATATTTTTAAAAAGCATTCAACAATGTTGAAAAAATATCTAGGAATTTATTTTTTATTTTTCCTAACGCCGTCCACGTTCTGGGAACAGGTGAAAGCCGACGCACAAATCGAGTACCAATCGAAAAGAACTTTTACTGGTCTTCCCCTTATCAGTCAAGTTTCAACCTTATCTATATGAAGACATTTTTCAGGTAGAAATAACTGACGTCTTATGCCTTGGATAATGGTATAGGTAGCCATGAAAACTGAATTATATACGCTCAGTTAAAAGTACTCACACAGAAATTCACGTATGATTTTATGTGAAATACAAGTCGTAGATATTCACGTGTTCTGTGAACGTTATCTTTTAATACTAGAAGTCCCAGGATTTTCTGCCACCTTTGATTATCACGAGTGGTCAATTGACCCCTACCTGCGTTGGGTGTCAAATAATGATTTTAAACAGTCTCCACCGTCAAAAGTTAATGATTGAAGTATGATATATTCATATTACATCGTTAATATAAGTGGAGAAGATTAGTGAGTCCTGAAGAAGTACAATAAATAAGTGAAAATGCTCGCCTACCCCAGCGTAGTCCTACCGACGTCGCTTCTGCTGCTACTGCAACAGCAAGCTAAATCGTTTGGTGCCACTGTACTCCCCGATCCGAGTATATACCGTGCATTTCAACTTACTGCAAATGTGGTTATTCCTAGCGCTTTACTATAAACGTAGAACGTTATACACCGATAGTAGAATTGATAGTCCGAAAATGTTTTGTAATGAAATACCAGCCAAAACGCGATAGGGCTCAATTGACCTCTGCCGGTAACAGACTATAAAAACTCGATTTTTTTAAAAGTACGCATCCAATATTTCCGAAAAAATTGTCAAATACTCCTATTTATAAATAATTAAAAGTCATAAAATGCCATCTCTCTGCTAGCAGCCGCTGCGGAGATTTACCACTTTAAAAATCGAAAGGGGTCAATTGACCCCGCCCGGTACTTCTAGTGTTAATGAAAATGTCTTGTAAATTGCAAGAGATGCGTATTTTCACGTAACCATTTTCAGTTGGGCTGCAATCGAGCTTATGTTACAAATGTACTGAAAATCATGGATATGATGCTATATTATTATATATTTACCAATAGAATTCAGGAAAACGGCTGAAGCAAAAAAAAGAGCACCCATGATGATCCTCATTTTCTATTATAGATAACACCGATTTACCAAAAAATTCGTTGATAGCCTGAGAATAGTGAATATTTTTCAATGATTTTTTCATATACCTGTATGGTACACTAATAATGATTTCACTCTACCTTTTAAATTAAAGCTACGATAGAGATAACGTTAATTGCAATAAGAAAACAAAGTTATTTGAGGAATATCTTCACGCCGACTTTTTAATTCTGTTTTGCAGTATACATTTGGCAGAAGAAATTAGGCCAGGCAAAAAGGTATTTCAACATATAATCACCGCTTAAACAAATATTTCAGCGAAGTACATTTTTATTTATCAAACGTTATCTCTGCCGAGATTACACTCCCTATATCTGCCGTCTCCGTATATTCCGGTTGTCCGCCACACGCATTTTAACGCACTAATTTCACCTAATTTCAGGCGGCAGATACCGAAAGTGTACTGTATATGAGTAGATTACAATATTGTACTACTATTGCATAGTATACATCATATTTGCCGTCTTAACTCAGTGAAGGATGAAGCTTTGGTTTAGATTATTGGTCTCCTTTTAAACGTTATATTTAAAGGAAGCGTTTGATTTGGTCAGATTTTTAGTATTAATTTAATAGGGATTTTAAAACGAAGAAAATAATAAATTTAGACATTTGTGGTCAGTTTTAGTGGAATTATGATAAAGGAACCAAATGTGTATCAGGGTGTAGGGAAAAATGGTTAAAAATACAATTATAATTAAAAATTAAATTCTTTTGTAAGTAATTTTAGGTTAATCCTTCAGTGAGCAAAATACCAAATCAATCATCAAAATGAAAATATTCGAAAATAAGTTGGAGCATTAAAAATAATTTCAAAACTTTTGTACTAATTATACCGTTGGCGATCCGGTATTGGGCCCGGGCCCTAATGTGGATCACTTCGTGTTTAGCGTTGAAACTTCACGAGGAATATAAGCTAATGCAATTTAATGTAAATATATTACTAAATGCTAACAAATAATGAACTATTTGTGAACTAATTGTAAATACAAAATAATGTTATGCACCATATTTTTTATGATATTATAATGTAAACAAAATTTTATATTTTCATATTTTATACATCCTTATAATTTTACACTGATTAGTAAAGAATCTTAAGAATAATTTTTTTGGTATGCTGCAACTTGCAAAAATTTGGATTCAAAATTTCACTTCTTAGTTAAAGTAAACATTCCACAAAATTCGGCTCTATAATTATATCAATTTACGGTTAAAAGAAAAATTAGTGATCCGCATTGAGACCCCTGGTCCGGATTAGGTTCTTCTCTCTCCAAAGGTTGTATTTCTCAACCGATTTTAAAGATTATTTATATAAATTTTTAATTTCTTATTTAAGTATAAAGATGCCAAAAAGTCTTAGCTTTCTTATATATGTGATATGCTACCTACTTTGCTCTATGTATTGACAATTTCTAAAAAAACCTTAATTAGCGAATTCACCCTCGAAGAATGAAAACGAAACTATTTTCAAACACCTGACGCGGGAATTCAAAATTTAAGTGACGGGTAAGTCAAAATTTACCCTGTCACAGGCTTCCTTCTGTTGCTGCCTGCTTGGAATCATCTTTTTTCTTCCTGCCCAATCAAGATGCACACGTCGTCCTCAGTAACGCGATAGTGCCACACAACGGTCTCGTAGACTGCATTCGATATCAAACGTCCAAGAACAGAACCCTGCGCTATTGCTGCAGTGACCTTAGCGCTGCGCACGCCTTCTCTTGTTTCGAAGGTCAACCATCTATCATTTGGATAATCACTGATGACCATCACGCAGACACTCCTTGTCCGATGATTCCAATCCATGCTTTTCAGTCGCCTGCAGAGCTTGACGTATCGCTCCCACCGCGGACCTGCCCTCTCGAAAGCCATGCTGGTAGTTAGCCAGAACTCCTATTGCTTTAATTGCCGCTCTTAATCTGACACGTATACATTTTTCAAAGAGCTGCCTGATAACTTCGAGCAGGCAGAGTCGTTTTTATGATGATGGCGTTATCGATGGCCCCTTTCCCTTGTCCAATAGAACTAGCTTCTGCTTCTTCCACCTTGCACAGAAGACCTCAGCTCTGAGGCAGGAGTTGAAGAGGTTTAGCAGTACGAACATGCTCTCTATCACTTCGATAGCTTCCGTTGGGATGCCATTCGGGCCCGGCGCTTTGCCGCATGACATTTTGGATGCCGTTGACCACAGTTCCTCTTTGGTGAAAAGAGGAATTGTTTCAGCAACGCTGCCTCCATGATGAGTCTGTATGGGTGTTTGGGTAAGAGTTCCTTTAACAATCAGCTTCGTTGTCATAGGATTTATGGCTGCAACCGGTGATCGCCCATACATTTTTTCCGTTATAATTTGGGAACCCATCCCTCATGTGTTTTGGTATTGTACATTCCAAACCTCCACCCGCTCGTGATGTTTGCTTTCATTCATGGCTCGGTCAAGCGTCTTCTTGGCAGTCATGTATTCCCTGTTGGCCTGGGTTACATTTATTCTCTTCTTTTGTGACCTGGGGACCTTCCGTTTAAGCCTAAAGCGATCTCCTGAGTCCGTCAGTACACCGCTGGTTTATTGCTCCTTGTAGAACGTTTCGGCATTTAGGCGTTGCAGCCCTGCACGATCACAATCATTGTGATCTCCGTCAAGCGCTCTGCAGCTGTCTTAGTGACGAATGTCACTGAGACGTCATGCAACGTCATCCCTGGCTCTGGAGTCATCCAAGGTTTCCAGCCACTTTCCAAGACTATTGGAGACAGCAAACGGAAAGGCGGGAACTAGATTATACACGAGAATCTCAATTTTTATGCACGACGGATACCAGCAAATCTCAGTTTTCTATGTGCACTCAGAGTTCCAAAATCCCTCGTAGTTTTTTGGAGTATCGTTTTTGGAGTAGTACTCTGAACATGAGGAACCCCTCGGGCCTCCAATGTCTACGGTCTTATTCATTGTAATTTTTGAGATTATCGTATGTGGAAAAATCGGTAATAATTACCGCATCTCCGTTTTGCTCTCGTTAATCCCAGATAGCAAAATGCGAGCAATATGCGACGCATTATGCACGCACGTGGTGCCGACCAACACGCACGAGATGCACTCACCAACGCAGACATATGTGTCATCAATTGAGACGCATGTCATGCGGGTCACGCGTGCGACGCATATCGCTCGCACGTCGGGATTAGTTATGCTCTAAACATAATAAATTATGTAATATTACTATTTTTATACGTCCAATAAACCAAAGAGCCCATTTTGTCGGTCGTAAAATCTGGGAAAAGTCAGTAAATTATTTTGCTTTACCGTAAAAAAGATAGGTTAGGTTTACTTACTGGTTATATATTTTTTTGATTGTACTTACCACAAGTCTATTAATTTTCGGAATGCCGGATATAAAACACGATAAACACGATAAAACACGATAGTAAAATTCTTCGATAGATGCCAAAAGATGATGAAAAAACTTTTACTGACTTTTACAAAAACCAGCGATGATCAGGCGTCATCGAGTTGATAGCGTGTGTGAACAATAGACTATCGTGTAGAAGGAAAACGAACCTGACGAACGGAGACGGAGATAATTTATATTACACGACGCGCCACTGATATCATTTTTAATATTATTTGATCATTCGCGCCACGCATATCATTTTTAATATTATTCGATCATTCTTCATAAATATTACAAATTAAAAGTGCAAAGAAAAAATAAATTTCACTTGAAATTTATTTGCGATTAGAATTATTGAAATTTTTTAATTTATACCAATGTATGTAATTTAAAAACAAGTTGAAAAATAAATTCAATTGATTAAGAAATTTTTTAAATATAAGTTAATTTCCACGCATCTTCATGATGACGAAATGCGACTCATAAAGCTCGCAGCATGTGCCCATGTTCCGTGCTAGCGAAATGCGACTCTTAACGCTCGCAGCTAAGTGACCATCATATATTGCTGGCGAGATGCACGCGTTCTCGCACGCATTGCATGAGAATCTTGAAATGCGGGTGACGTGCGTCGCACGCATTGTTATCTGGGATGTTTCTTTTAGATGCCTTGAGTGCCTCATATCCTAGTTTAAAAATTTAGTGTATAATGATGCTTTCGGGTGATGTATTGCCTTAAAATTAGTCGCCGATCTCATAATACGTTTGCCTCCAGGACGCCATGTTGGCCTCGTGTTTAAATTTTGAGCTACCGGCGAGACCCTCTCTCCCTTTCTCTCCTTCTTCAGTTATCAAGAAGGTAACCTCACTTTAAGAAATCTTTGCTTGTAGAAAAATTTTGAAATTAGTCTTCTTTATTTAGTATTTAAATTACGTATGCTCTCGATTGAGCTCTTAGAGTACCGGCCGAACGAATTAGCCTCTTCTTTAGTAGCTATTTTCTCTTTTGTTATAATTTACTGCGTAATTACCATCTGGCCCACGCCCAGTTTATTGAGTTTATTGAGTTTTTGCGTGTCCCGTTGGCGCATGTGCGTTTAGCGCCCAACTTCAAAATATTGTATTTGATTTTGAAGTAGGGAATTTTCAGGTAATGGGCGCGAGCTGAGTGACGGTAGGTTTCTCGGGGAAATTTATCGTTACAATATATATATATATATATATATGTATAGACTGTACGTTGTCACCTCCGTGTAGTTGACCCTACGTTCTCGCCTCCGCTTTTTCCCGTGAAAATATTTGAAATTTATATGCATATATACGTTGAGGGGGGCCAACTGATCAGGTTTCTCAAAAGAGGGGTAACAATTTTTCATTTTGGAATTTATATATATTTGTGATACTGGATGTACGAAGTGACCTCCTCTATATATAAGGAAGCGCGTTAGACACTGTACGTACTCACCTCAAGCGGTGTTGCCACGTCTGGGAGGTAGAATTCTTACCTGGCGTCCATGTCTCCCAGGTATCTATGTGATCTGACAATTGATTCATAATCAGAGAACTAAGCTCATTCGAAATATTATTAGTTTAGAAGAAATTATTTTTTTTAAAGTTATTTATTATAATATGTCGCTTCAGAGATCTCTCGTCAATTCGTTTTTGGCGCTAATTATGATTTGCTTGCGGTTTTTTAAATTCAAATTTCTACTGATACATGAAATACTACTTTATACTGACAATTAGATGCCTAAATAAATTGTTCAAACAATTTAATATTGTTTTTAGCAATTTTCGCTTAGAATAGAGTTCGAAAGTCGCGTTTTTTTTTTAAATTGCACTTTTTGTCCAATTTTCAATGAGAGAGAGTTGATACATAATTTATGTTGATAAAAAAATTGTTTAACATATTTGTTATTATTGTTAAATATATTCTCTTTCAATAATGCTAGAAACCGCGGTTTTTTCTAAAACTTGTAACTTTTTGTCCACTTATCACTTGAAATGAGTTAATATTCATTTTAGTTCAGAAAAAAATTGTTTAAACAAATTACTATTGTTATTAGCTATCTTCTCTTAGATAAATGCTAGAAAGTTGCGGTTTTTTCTAACATTTTTAACTATTTGTCTATTTTTCACCTGGAGTGACCTAATAATCATTTGAGTTGAGCAAAAATAATTCTACGAACAAATTATTGTTGTTTATAACTATCTTCATCTATATTATTCCCAGATAGTTGCGGTTTTCTTCTGAAATTTTTAACTTTTTGCTGTCCACTTTAAACTTAGTGAGGTGGTAGAACTAGGTCATTTAATGACTTGTGAAAGTTTTGTTTTGGATTACAACAAGAAGTTTATTGTAAAACGTAATAGAAAAATTTGGAGTTGCAAATATTTTAATATTAGCTCCCGAAGGGTAAAGGGGGGGGGGATCCTTCCTCGGAGAAAATGCGTCTCGTCGGAGGCTATATACAATTGAGGTTGGTCAAAATTTGTTACCGGAAATTTGTTTCAATACACACAAAAAATACATTTTTTCGGTTTAAAAAAAATGATATTCAGAGGTGTCGCAAGCCCTTGAAGTTTAGTACGTATTTCTCATCAGGAAAAGAGACGTTTTTGTACATTTTATTTAGAATCGTCAATATTAGCTGAATGGAGTTGAAACTCAATACTTCTCTTCACAAATAGCCATAGAATACAAGTCAAATCTATTCATTATCAAATATCACCCACCTAAGTCTGTTTTATAGGGTCCCAAAAAAACCCATATGTAAAAAAATGGGTTTTGCGAGTTTTTAGCGCTAATCATGATTTTTTGGGGTTTCTAAACAATGCTAGACAATTCTAGTTTGTTTTTAATTTTTCACTTTGTGTTCAATTTTCAATTAAAGCCAGTTCAACGAACATAATTTTTGAAATAATTTTTAATTGTTTATAACTATCTTCACTCAGATAAGTGCTAAGAGTAATGCTAGAAAGTTTTTTTTGTTGTAATCTTGATTTTTCTTTGACTTTTCAGTGATGAACAAATAACAAGTGAACCTCAACAAAAATAATTTTTGAAATGATATCTTACTTTTTCAAGTGAATTATTTTTGCTCTTTTCGCAATGTTTGAAAAAATTATTCACAAAAAAGCTATCTTACACAAGAGACACAAACAAGGAATGAAATAGAGTAGGTGGGAGGACTAGGTCTGCATATGACTTGTAACAATTTTGTTTTCAATTATAACCAAAAGTTCATTGCAGAGCGTAGGAGAAAAATTTGTAATTGAACATATTTTGATATCAGCCCCCCCCCCAGCAAAATATACTCACGAAAAAAAAAGATTGTTCAAAATATGTTTTTCTCTCATGTTTATATAGTATTTGTTCATAACTAACAAGGCAAAGCAAAGTCAACCATTTCAGGAAAAACACACTTATCTGAGAGGTGATAGTTTTTAAAAATAGTAAATTGTTTAAACAACTATTTTCATTAACTTGCATTGATTATCACATCACTAAGTGAAGGGTGCCAAAAAGTTAAAAATTTCAGGAAAAAAGCGCAATTATCTGACATTAACATATATGATATTAATATAGTTTTCAAACTAGAATGAAAAGATCTATCAGAGTCGAAAAGAACGTGTAAAATTTCTATGTTGTTTTAGATACTGCACATATCGATTTTTTCCTCTCGATAAATTCTTGATAAAGGGCATCACAGGTTTTGAAATTTCAAATACTCCCATCTTTAGAATGAAATTTTCTTTAAATTTGTGAAATACGTGTCGTCTAAAATCCTTTAAAAAAAAAACATATTTCTTGCAAAAATGATTCTATGCCTTGAGCATGCACAGCCTGCCCGTCTGGAAATTAATTCAGCCCACTAAAATAATGATACAATATTACATACATATTGAAAATGGTAATTTCGTTACACTATCAAATAATTTAAAATTGCAAAATTTGCTGAGTTGTTTTGTTTCAATGTTAAATACAAATATTTTCTGCTTTTTTTCAATTTAAATGGTGCAATTTAAAAAATTGGAAGCATAGCGATCTCCTTTTGCATTATATTTAAAAATTTCCAACGTAATAATATTTAAACTTTTAGTTGAAGATTTTCACGAATGAATCATTTCAAATATATTTGATTGGAAGATTCAAAGAATGAATAATGATTCTGAATGAAGTGTTGAAAGCTAAACGATTTATATTTAAAAAGTTAAAAATTATATTTAAAAAGTTAGAAATTATATGTAAATTAGAATCAAAACAGATGAAAATTGTTTGATATGAATTTGAGACCTTGGTAATTGAATAAATTTTTTGAATTCTGACTGGTTAAAATTTTAGAGTTTCCAATTCTCATGTTGAACGCTGAATTTTCCATCTTTCTCTTTTAGCAGTATTAATTTTGCAATTGAAATTGAATTGTTGAAATTTAGAAAAGTATAGTTGACAATTTGCAAAATATTAATTTGAGATGATTTTAATGTACTTCAAACAATTTAAAATTTAAAGGTGAAGAGTATAAAAACGTTATAATATCGCAATTCTAAGTAATTGAAAATTGGATCAGTTCTAAATGATTTGAGATTTGCTCAATTTTCAACCCTCCGTATTAGAAATGTTTTTATTTTTATTGTTGCGTGCTCAAAATTACTTTATTTCTTACATTTTTTTAGAATAATTCAATTGTAAAAGTCTATATAATTGAAAATTTTTTCAGCTTGTACTAACAATATAAAATTCTGAAATTTCAGAAGCTTTGACTTTGAACAATTCAATTCAGTTTTTCAGTTTCTAATTGCAGGATTATAATCACTTTTAATTTTGAATTGTTGAAATTCCAAAGTTTGAAATTTTTAATTATTAAAATTTGAACGCTTCGAATGATAAATAACACAACTCGAATTTAGTTGAATTTTATATGATCTAATTTTCAAAATGTTAATCTGAAATTATTCAGTTTTGAACAGTTTTGAATTGTCCCGTTCTCGAAATTTTAATCTGAAATCTTTCGATTTCGAGATTCTTCAATTAGAAATACAATTTTTTAATTATGAATGCTTTGAAGTAGTACTGATACAACAAAAATTCCTTTCTAATGAAACTGTCAAATCTTGGAAAGTTTCTTTCAAAATTTTCCTATTTCGAGAGCATCTGATGAAAATTTTTCCGAATGGTTTTAATTAGGAATTATCAATTATTGTTTCGAAGAATTGTTAATATCTTGATATTTGAAGAAATTTAATAACGTATTTTCGAATTTTTTCAATGTTATGAAATAAAAATCCAGGCATTTACAGCCAGTTCATAAAAAATGCACGTTCCCTCTTGAAATATTTTTGAACCTTTTCGCTGATTGCCTCAAATAACATCTCCAACGTTTTTAGTATATAAATATATAAATAGTCCCAACGGCTAATATAACCAAAATTTATTCATAATACTTCAAATTCATCTATTCTTCATTTCCATCTTAGGCTTTGGGTTTTAAGACATTTTCGACTTTCTTTTCGACAACAGATCCTTCAGAACATTCGAAATAAAATTCGAAATAAAATATTTTCAAATTAGAATATTCAAAAATGGACAAATCTACATTTCAATCGTATACTGACTACTGTTGCAAATTTGTATAATTTCCAAACAGAAGCCTCAATAATTCTTGATATATTTCAACTTGAATATCGCTTAAAAATTGAATATATTATGTTGAAAGAGTGCTAAAACCATCAATTTAAGAAAAATGTAATTTTCTTTATTACTAAATATATATAATCCATTATTCAGTTTTATAGTATACGCTGAAACAAATAGAAATTAGAAGGATGATCTACGAATATTAGGGGGTTAAACCTAGATATTAAAATTTAAAAATTAAATTAAATTTTAATTTTTTTCCAAACTAAATTGAATCAAATAAAATAATTTTAAATTAAATTAATTGAATTCAACAAATTTTCAAATCCGTAGTTTGAAACAGAATATACTGTTGGAACTCGATTTGAACAAAACAATAGGTACACAATAGGGCTGTTGTTTTTCCTTTCGGAAGGTGCAATATTTCAGTTGCAGTTTATGGCGAGGGGGAAGGGTTCCGGCATGAAGGCGACATTGCCACCTCAGGTAGTGCACCTGTCTCTTCAAAAGTATCTAAATTTCTGGGACACGATGGCGACGAAATTATACCTACCTTTTTAAACCATCTTCAATCTTACAGGGATTTGTGAGATTCGTCATATATCCGAACCTATTCATTTCTATTTACTACTTTTTACGGTAAGCTCGGTAAATAATAAAATTCTTCTCCAATTTCCCAGTAGAGTGGGTCCAAAATAAATACTTTTGGAATTTGATATCGCTACAATGCGTAAAATTAGCGTATTAGGGTTCTAAAAAAGTATAATTAATTTGAAATCGATCCACGTGCAGCTTGGTTACCTATGCTCGAAAAAAAAGTTGAAAAATTTTCTTATTTGCAGAGTTTTAGACTTTTCTTGAGGTTTATATTTCTTTGCATACCTAAATTTCAAAAAAATCTTCTCAATTTTTTGGAGATTGAAATCAATCATTTTCTGAAAAAAAAATTCCATTTACTTTTCAAAATGTTGATTTTGGTATTTAATGAAATAATCTTTATAACTTGTGGATCAAACATTGTTCTGAACACGAGTGAGGTTTTGAAATGTAAATTCACAATACCCACTAGTCGAAATTAGAATAAAAGTCATTGTTTATTTTTTTTTTATTCCTGGGCCTTGTCGATTTTTTTCTGGGGTATTTCTATGCTTACAAATTCCTGAAATGCTCAAGAAAATTATAAAATCACAAGTGAAGTTGATAATTCTATTAAATAACAAATTCCAAATTTATGAAAACCACTGTAATTGTAATTTCGACTTCTGAGTCTAGCGCATTTTTTTCTAGTGTATTACTAATTTTAAAAACTCCAAACATAGAAAAAAAATTCTAAAATCACAAGTGAAAAAATGTATCATGTCGAATACCAAATTCCAAAATTTTAAAAATGACTGTGAATCTCATTTCGACTCCTAGATCTTGTGGATTTCTTTCTAGTGCATTTCTATATTTAAAAAGTCCACACATGCTCGAAAAAATCTTTAAACCACATCTTCTAAAGATAATTTCACTAAATACCAAACACAACATTTTAAACATTGGCTGTTTTACCAATTTTGACTGCTGAGGCTTCAGGCCAGCGGAATTAGACATAAAAATTGAGTCAATTTACAAAAATTCCGAAGTTCTTCAAAAAAATGGTACATTCGTGTTTTTATATGTTTAACGTGGTCGGGTCGCCATTTTGTTTCAAAAAATTAATTTGCAAAGTTTTCCCCCCATTTCTCCACGAAAATTCAAAACATTTTGCAAACTTGAGTAACTATAGGCTCAGTCTCTATCCTGTATTAAATTTTCAAAACGTTCTTGATGCGGCAACATTGTTAATCATAAACAAATTAACATTTTGTTAATCACTCCTGAGCGAAAATACCGAAGGTTTTGCACAATGTTGTTTCTTCTTTTTTTTTCATTGAAAAGAAACTATTGTATGATTTGCAAAAATAAAATACATAACGCAAATTATCGTTTTTAATATAATTGTTACATTTTTGCAATTCGACTCCTTGAATTTCAGCGAAAATTGCGAAGATTGCGTTTTTGGGTAGAAAATGTTAGGAGTTTTGTGATCTAAAAATTATCAAATTTAAAAAACGTTGCTTGGCCGGCAAAAATATTAAAGTTGCAATTGAACAAATTAGTTACTTTTGTAAACTAGCGAAAAATTACAAACATTTTGCAAATCGCACTGAGTGATAAATAACTTATTACCACCGTCATATTATATCTGGAATTTATTTACAACTTGGCAATTTGACTCATAAAATTCCTGCGACAACAGCAAATGTTGCGTTTTTGGGTAGCAAATGTTGAAAATGTCAAAATCTTAGAAATATTAAATTTGCAAAACTTTGCACGACTCGTTTGGGAAAATTTCGTGGCAGTCTTGAATCATGCTGAAGCCAGTACAGTTTTTCTCAAGCCTGTCTATTCACGCAAAACTAACCTGGCACTACACTGGCGCTGTCTAGTTTTGCTGGGTGTTTGATTTAAACCTTTTTGCTGTCTAGTCCTAGTCTTGGTGCTATCTAGGAGTTCGTTACGAATTTGAATACATAAAGATTGTTCCGATTTCAGCTAGTTTCTAGATAGAATCACGGTTTGGACTCAAGCAAAAATTACAGAAGTGAATTCAGAAAATAATCATTTTTGAATAAAAGATTGAAGAAATTACAATACGCAATTGCACAGATGCTCCAGCAATAATTAATTGTACACATTTACATATATTTAAGATAGTAAGCAATAATTGTTGAAGGTGATCGAAATCTTAATACAAGAACTGTATTTTTAAAAACGATTTTTTCAAGAATGTTCAAAAACATTTTCTTTTAATTGAATCATAGGTATAGCAGAGTTTTAATACATTTTTATTAAATTTATAATAATTATAATATGTATAATGCTATGTATAATATTGACGATATTCAAAAAAATAAAATATTATTATAAATGACTCATTTAATTTATTGTAATTATTTATTTATTGCGTAAAGGATAATTAAGCCTAACGTATTAATTATTTGAAATAATAAACAATCATTATTTTATAGTCTAATCGCAAGTCAAATCATACAAACGCTATTATTCTCAATGATTTATTCACACATCAAGCACTTTGAATGTTTAAAAATTGTACATGTTTTATTGAAATAAATATTGGGATGTAATGAATTGAATTGCATATCCGACAGAATGAAAGAAAATATAACTTTTAGATGGCCGAGGTATTGAGGCGACGGGACAAAGTTACAACAATATAATAGGAAGTTACATCAGAAGTTCGACATCCGTCGTATGTACAAGAGATTTGCGGAAACTCATTTCTTCATTTTTTTGTTACAAAAACTTTTTTATATTTTCAATGAACTGGAAAATCTATATATTGGACGTTTATCGTATAAAAAATAATTGTATTATTTAATTGTTCATTATTTTTTTTATCAAAATAGCCGATCTGTCTAGAAACTAGTCGATCCGAGCGTTACATCCCAGTCTAGTCACTGGACAGTCAGCCTGTGGCGCGCCAGTGTGTACTCAAGGCGGACTAGACAGAAACAATACAGCGCCACCAAATTTTTTCACACGAGGACCGACAACAATATTGAAATTGCAATTAAAAAAATTAGGTACTTTGTTAAACTAGCTAAAAAATACAAACATTTCAAGTCCCGGAAGTTGGAATCACAACATTGTCATATCGATATGGACGCTATGTTATAATTGAGTGCTTATTTTGTGCTAATTTATGCTGCAGAAAAAAATTTTGTGCCCGGTAATTTTGGTGAAAAATATGTAGTAATGCTAGCTTCAGCTGAAGCCACAACTCCGGTACGCGAAACTCGGAAACTACAAGTGGTATCAAATTCACTTTTGCGCAGGAATTCAGTGCTAATTAAGTGCTCTGGATTCGTGCTATGCACAAAATCCGGGCACTTTTTTTTAACAAAAACGTGTAGACATGCTGGATTCAGATGACTCTTGTATGTGACACTCGGCAACTATAAGTGGAATCACATTGTACTTGGCGCAGGAATTCAGTGCTTATTTAGTGCTCATACATATATGCCGCAAAAACTAAATGTTGTGCCTGGTAATTTTATTTAAAAACCTGTGGTAATGCTAACTTCAGCTAAAGCCATAACTCAGCATGTGAAACTCGAAAACTATTAGTGATATAATATTTCGGTCATTTGAATGTTGAAAACTTGAAGTACGTATAGTTGCCTTGAAATAATAATAAACGTGATATAATTTCCATATAAGATTTAGATATCACCCAGTCCTTTGAAAATATAGAATTGCACATGAGGATTATTCAATCGGACGGTTTCATAATCCATTATCATGAAAGAAATCTAAAAAAGAGAGAACTCATGGAGCACTCATGGAGTGAAAAGATTTTTTTTATCAATAATGGATTGAACATTCCAGTATTTTTTCTTTAGAATACGTATCTGAAGGCGAAAATGTTCTATCTTCTCGCGTTTTTCATAAAAACAGGTTTAAAAAGCGAAAATGACCTGATGTTTACGCAACATGGTTTTTTGTTTTTTATGTGACACTGAACATTGAATTTTGAACATCTCCGAAAATATTGCTACTACGAAATAAATCATGTCAAATTTCCGAATCAGTGCCAAAAAATACATAAATTAATGCCATAAAAGTCAAATAAATAAGAATTTTATATGTTTTTGTGACGTACTGTAATACAATATAAATTATTAATAATAAAATTATTTTTAAAAATCTGCACGCTGCATGGGTGCGCTTCTTTTAGGTCTCGCGCTTTGCTCTCAGTCTTTGTTCTTCCGCCGCGTTTGTGCATAAACCGTTTACAATTACAGATCGAACCCTTAAGATCTGTAATTTGGTGATTGCGCCCGGGACTTCTGTTTTGCGTAAAAGTGTTTGCCGTTAAGAATTTCACTGTACCTAGCTTGTGTCGTTTTTTCATAAATTCAAATTTGTGGTTTTTAATGTAATTTATTGCCATTAAAACGCAAATTACGAGCCTCATCAAAAACTGATTGGAGAACATTTCTAGATTTTATTTAGGCAAAAAATTTAGCATTCAGCATTTAATTCGATCTTGCGTCATTATTCCAAAAATTAAAATCTTTCTTTTTAATGTTATTTTTCACAATGAAAATAAAAGCAAGTGGTCTTTTATTGTTCAAGCAATATGTACTTGTTCAAACGACGTATTATGTTATAAACGCGAATTATTGGCATTCCTGAATGCTTTGGCCTAATTAATAATTGTGAACATCCACCTCTGAACATACTTGTTATATTTATTTATTCTTATTTATAAATGTACAGAAATGAGTATTCACATTGTATTAGTTAGTTCATATCATCAAGTAAATGCTATTACTTTGCGATAAAAAAAGATAATAATTCTTCGAACCAGTAAAAATTGTTTGAACAATTGGCTGTAGGTTAAAAAATCCATGAAGTAAGCGAAAGTAATGAAACTTATTAAAATTAAATTAATAATTTTAATCATGTTCCGATCACCTTACACTGATAGAAATTTCTATAGCGATTTTACTATAAATGTAATGGAAGCAATATGCATATATGTGTAGTAAATTTAATATATCATCATCTTGTAAAATTAATATACATGTATAGTAAAACAAAGTGCGTGAAAGTTAAAAGTTCTTTGATGCACACAAATCTTGTCAAATATTTAATACTAAATTAATAACCTACAATTCATCGACTAAATTCATATTTATATTCAAAGTGCAACGTACGGGTGGGATTTTCTTCAAAATGCACTGTAAATGTTAGAATTTTAACGAAAAAACCGCTGCTTTTAGGTACTTAGGTACTTAGTTTCTAGATAGAATCACGGTTTGGACTCAAGCAAAAATTACAGAAGCTAAATTATTCTTATTTATTTATTCGCTTAATTGAACTTTTCCACCTGAAACCCAGTATATTTCATGTTTAACTAGAAAAAAGTATTATGCTTTATTATTTAGAATTGAAAATTACTGCCAAATTAATTTTAATTTGTGTAGAGTGAAATTACCTAAATTTTTAAGAGTTGAAAAGTATACATGTATATCAAATTTACTATGCAGCCTCTCAATTACTATTTCATAGACCGAGTTTTTAGATTTACTATACAAATGAATAGTAAATGTATATTAAAATTGCAAACATTGTTAACAGTGTACAAAAATGATTTAAAAGAATATTCACTTTAAAAAAATGTTCACGCAATTCATGAATTGTATATTGTTACTCGTTTTTTTCAAAGGTTTCCTTTTTTTTCTACACCGGCAGTTATTTTATTGCTTTCGAAAACTTTTTCAGAGAAACGAGAAACCTTCAAAAAACCTCAAAAATTATATATAATGCAATGTATTCGTGCCACATTAATAATCCAATAAAAAAACAGTAAATCTATTACAAACTGTGTAGCACCCTTCAATAGTAAGAGAAAATCCTCGTGCAACACATTGAGAATTTAATCTGGGGAATAAATAAAAAAATATCAGTTTGTTTATCATTATCAATGTTTCAGGGTAGTAAACAGTTTGCAAATCTAATATGATGTTAGTACTAAGTTAATTATCACTCAGTACGATTAGCGCAACGTTTTGCAAATTTACTATTTGTTAGATTTCGACTCGGAAGTGATAAACAAAATAATAATTCGTTTATAATTAATAACGTTTCCAATTGGAAACAGTTTGCAAATGTAATAATCACTTAATACGATTTGTAAAATGTTTGTAATTTTTCCCTAGTTTATAAAAGTAACTGATTTGCTTAATTGCAATTTTATTATTATTTCCGGCAAGTGATTCACATCGACACGAGAAACTCAACTGTTTCACTCGACGTCGTTCGTTATCAGCCCCTTTTTTCGAACGATCATCTCGTGTATTCATTTGTTAAATTTCGAATCGTATCGTCTCATTTTTCGAAAGACATCGAACGAGGTCCTTGAAAATAATCGAGAAACGTCACTTGTGACAGCCTTTCAGTGACAGAGCTCTGCTGCCAAAGATTATTTGGATTTAACGTTTAATTTGACGTTAAATCTGTTCATCTTAAATTTTTAATTTAAAGATTAAGCACAATCTGGAGAAGGATGGCAGAAGATACAAGCTATCTAGCGAAAAGAAAATCTACGGGGTGGATACATAATTTTAAATAAGGAACAATACTGAAAAATAATACAAATACTAATAATAATGTATTCTTAGTAAAATCTAAAATAAGAAACTTATATAAACAATAAGAATTATCATTCGAAATTCATTTGAGATATATTTTTGAATATATTATATAATTCAATCTTCTGAGTAATGAACTGATGATTGATGAAGATTCATCTGAATCGAAATCAGTGACAAAAAGAAGGAGAAAGGAAGTTCTAGGAAGTATTTTTGAATGCGGATACACGGATAAAAAGAAGTTCGCGAAATGTAAGGCTTGCTCTGCACAAAAGTTGGAAATTATAATGAAAATAATGGATGTGAATACAACTGGAACTACCTGATATTTAAAAAAATTCCATGCTGTGGAATACAAGAGAGCCTTTTCTGACAGTGCAGACCAGCAGCCAAAAGAAGTATTATTGATAAGCATTTAAACATAATATAATTAAAATTTTACATTCTATTACTTTTAGCAAGAAATTCAATAATTTTAAAATGCATTTTGGATAATTTTTTCAATTTCAATAAATTTCAAACAAATTTATATTTTTCAAAGAAATGAGAAGCCGAAAAATTAATTTGTACTCTCTTTGAAGCCTGTTTTAATGGAAATATGATTTTTGTAAGAATCTTACAAAATATTACTTTCAATGAAATAAATCTTTTTTTGACAAAAAAAAGTAGTAAGCAACTTTCTACATTATTTTTTTCATACAGTAAATCGAAGATTAATATTATTAGTTTGAAACTAGCTGTGATTTCGATCTCGAGTGTTTCCACTTTGTTTGTATTTATAATTATATGGTGCTCATTTCACGAGCACTTTGCTTCCCGTTAGCAAATATATTTGCTTCCTCATAGAGGAAGCATTAGTTATTTTTTTCAATAATATACAAACCAAAGTCTTCATTTGCTCAATTTAAAGATAGAAATTTACAAAAAATACAAAATTACAAAAAAATACAAAAAATGTTTTACATACAAAGACAAATCAGACAAATCAAATCTTGTATTCGAAATAATAATTTTTCGAGCTGGAAAAGGGAAAGGAAAAGTTCTGTCGCGCCCTAACCCTTTCCCAGCTTTATGATTTCCTTACAAAAATGACCACAATTACTCTATTTGAGAATTTATGATCAAAAAGTCTTTTCTATTCCTGCGTCAACTTTGAATTATGTCGATGAAAAAAGTTTTTCTGTTTGAAACAGATGATTCAAATATTATAAATGAGCATAACTTCCTTAATCTTCAATAAAATGTATTAATATTATAGATCAATCGATTCGCCTCAAATCAAAGAATCTTTTCTGCTCTTGCATCAACTTTGAATTATGTTAGTGAAAAAAGTTTTACTATAAAAAACCGTGTTTTCAAATATTATGCATTACCATAGCTTCCTTAATCTTCAATGAAATGTATCAATGTTATAGGTCAATTGATTCGTTTTGAATCAACACAACTTTTCTATTCTCGCATCAACTTTAAATTATGAGAAAGAGAAAATTTTTACTATAAAAATCGATTTTAAAAATATATAAATTACTATAACTTCCCTACTCTTCAACGAAATGTATTGATATTGAAGATCAATCGATTCGTCTCCAACCAAGGAATCTTTCATATTATTGCATCAACTTTGAATTATGTTAAAGAAAAAAGATTTACTTAAAAAAAACCGTATTTTCAAATATTATGCATTACCAGAGTTTCCTTACTCTTCAATGAAATGTATTAATATTATAGGTCAATCGATTCGTCTCGAATCAACACATCTTTTCTGTTCTTGAATGAAATTTGAATTATGTGAATGAAAAAAGTTCAACTATAAAAAACCGATTTTCAAAATATATAAATAACCATAACTTCCCTACTCTTTGATGAAATTTATTAATTTAATATGTCAATTGATTCGTCTCGAACCAAGGAATCTTTCATATTCTTGCATCAGCTTTGAATTATGCGAATAAAGAAAGTTTTACTATGAAAATCCGATTTTTAACATATTCTTGAGTGCTAAAAAGAATGAAATATAAATTTTTAAAAATCCTTTTGTCAGTTTCAAGATATTAGTGAGGAAAATAAGCCCTCCATATTTCATCGAATTATCTGCAACCGTTTTCTAGTTATCGTGTTCACAAAAAAGCGTGACATCCACACACATATCCACACACACACACACATCCGGACAATTGCTTAGAACATTGTATTATATAAATAAATTAGGGAGGGTTAAATTGAATTAATTTAAAAATTTTGGAAAATGTTACCATTACAAAGCTTCCTCTACGAGGAAGCAAAAAGGAAATTCAGTCTCTCAAGATGAAAAATGTTACTTTTTCTAAATTTAACAACAAAATAAAGTAGCATTTAGACCGAATACATTCTAAATCGGGAAGGCTGTAAAGCGTGCATGCTGAAGTCAAAAAATCGTTTCGAAACATAATATTTAGTTGTGCCACTTGAAAAATTAGTAAAAATAGTTTCTTATACCTTTTCTTCATCTGGCCTCTTTTTCAAAATGTTCGCTTAAGTTATTATTATTCAAATCGGCTGTAGTTGTATTTTTCTGAATTGAATGACATTAAAACAATTAAAAAATTCTCACTGTTCATCTTGATATAATATTATTTTAATTATTTTAATTCAATGGGCTACAATTGTCTTTTTTAAATTAAATTCAATTGGAACAATTAAAACATTATATTTTGTAATATTTTCTAAAAAAATGTAATGTGTAAATCTATAAGTTGAAAAAAGTTTGTTTACGAAGTATTAGAAAATTGCATTATTACAAGAAAAAGACAGTTGTAACCGAATTTATTGCATTTTTAGCGAAAATTTCCAGAAAAAGAGGCCAGAGAAGAAAAGTGTTTGCAAACTTTTTTTTACAATTTTCAAGTGGAAGAACTTCACTTTTACAAATATCGTTTCGTTATTGAAAAAATACAAATTTTTATTTTCTATTGAAATAAACTCAATTTTCTCTTCTTTAAGATGTAGGCACAAGATAAATGATTTTTTCGATAAATGTACCCTATTAATACCAACTTAGAAAGAAAATCAAGAAAAAATAAAAAGGTGGCCTCGTTGAGAAAATGAAGGTTAAAGAGTTTCAGAAAAACGGCAACGATTTTTTTTTGTAAAAAACATTACCACCTTAAAAATTTGTAATACTCATAACTTAGTCAAAACATTTTTTTCTTCAAATAGCAAAATATGAGTCAACTAAAATCCCTTAAAAACTACATAAAAAAGAACATATTTTGTCTTAAACCGATTTGGTGACTTCACTTCACAATGCCATGAGATCAATGATTTCCTCGACTTCCAAGGATATGCAAGAAGCCGTAATCAAAACGCTACAAAAAATGTTTCAAAGATATCTTTCACTGTAGATAGTTGGACCTCTCTATACAAATATTTTCGGAATAAACTTTTTTTCATAGAAAATATAAATTCTAAAAACTACGAAACTTCAAAGACTTTTTAGATTTTCTTAATTTAAAGAAAAATGTGATGAAGTTTCTCTAGTCCATTAGTCTGATGTATGTTATGAAACAAAATTTTATATTTTTTTAATATCGCTCAGGTATGAAGGTAAAAGTTAGCTTTAACCTTGAGAAAAGGCCTTTTTTACGTCCATCAACTCATTTTCTATTTATATTCATTTAAATATAGCAATATTAAAAATTTTGGCAACGGGCTTCTCGGTTGTTCGGTCAGATCGATCGATTTGACAAGAAGTTCGTTTTAACGAGACGATATGAGATGACAGCTCGATTGACAAGGCGATGAACAAAAATATTTTTGGTCGTTTCTCGGATCGTGTCGCTCGAATGAATCACTATTGCCGGCCGAGCAACGTTTTGCAAATTTAATAATTTTCAGATCCCAACCTGTCTAACAATTGGTACCTCAAAACGCAACCTTCGGAATTTCCGCTGAAATTTTAGGAGTCGAATGGCAAAAAATGCAACAACTTGAAAAACGATAATTTGCGAAATGTATTTAGTTTTGCAAATCATACAATAGTCTTTTCTCAACGGATAAAAGCAGAAACAACATTTTGAAAAATCTTTGGTATTTTCGCTCAGAAGAGATTAACAAAATATGAATTTGTTTATAATTAATAACGTGGCCGCATCATGAACGTTTTGCAAATTTGATACAGGATAGAGACTTGAGTATATATTTACTCACTCAAATTTGCAAAATGTTTTGAATTTTCGTGGAACAATGAGGGGAAAATTTTGCAATTTAATTGTTTTAAACAAATTGCCGACACGATGACTTTATGCAAAATTTTATTTTATGTTCAACATATGAAAAAAAAACATACAATTTTTCTGAAGACCTTCGGAATTTTTGTTAATTGATTAGCTATTTCCACTAGTCTACTTTTCACGACATTGAAGTTTGCCACAGATATGGACTTGAAACTTGTGTAAAATCTCACATTTTTATTACTTTTGAGTTTTGGAAATTACATTTCGAAATAAAAATAAAATGATTTCATATATTTATGTGACAAATAAGTTGAAGAAAAGTGATAATTAAAATATTTTTCAGACGTCCTAAATTTGATTTCGATGAAGGTTGCTCCAACACGGGGTGGATTGGAAAGATTCTAATTTTTGACTATTTACCATAAGTGACATATAGTTCGAATCGCCGAAAAACATAGATTCCTAATATAATATTATTAAATTATTAATTGTAAAATTAAAAAAAATCATGTTACGTATTTCACTCCTCATTAGTACAAAGGACCCCCCGCAGGTAAGGGTCGGCGAAAGAGAGCTCAGAAGAGCAACCGGTGGGGTGTAGACAAGGTGATGAGGTGGGTGTACCTGAGCTATTGAAACTGGACATTATAAATAGTGCTACTACACTCATATAATTCCGGAGTTCTCGAACAATAAAATTAATCTCTTTTCAGTTTGGGTCCCAGTTAGGAAATTTTTGATCTAATTTATTACTCTAAAATTCGAAGCTTTTCAACTTTGAAGACCCATAAAATCAATTTAAATAACAAAATCATTATAAAAATTCAGAGTCTTCTTATATTACTAGGTTCTTATAAACGTATTTTTTTTGTTTATTCAACTTCATTGTCATTCCAGATGTTGGACGATTGTCCAGTTATTCTGATTTTAAAGGTCTCGATTCATAATTTGTTCTATTTTTAATACATTCTCAAATTGATTATGGAGAGAAATATTTCAAAAAACAAAGCCCCAACAAAAACCTCTACCGTGCAAAAAATTTATCAACTTCAAAAGTATGAATTTGTCAAATAGAATTTGGTGAAAAATTTTAAGAAAAAATAATTATAATAAAATATATTTTGAAAGCATATACTTTGAAAAAAATTTTATTTCAGGTCTTTATTCATGAGCGTACATTTTCACTTTGAAGAATTTCAAAATGCAGTAATACTTGAACGACCTTTTATGGTTATTCCGAATTAAAAATGGTTTAATCCGAAATGAAAAAGCCTGCATGTTTCAAATACATATCTACAGGCACACAGCAAATATACGCTAAGCAACACATGACCTCATTGTTCAACCAATGCTTAGAAAAAAAAGTCGCGTCGAGATATTTTCGAAAAGATTGCAATGGTATTGTCCATTTTCATTTCCGACAATTACTTCGTTTATAACAATTGCAGAACTATGAAAAATAATGTGATTGTTTGAAAATTGTTTAAACAAAGAACGAAAAAATACGGCATCTAGATATTTCGGAGACGAATCTAGAGGTGTTTTCATTTCCCTATACGACTCTTATTTTTTTTTAATAATTGCTAATGTATTAATATTTTTAATGCGAATTCTAAAAGGAAAATTATGCTCATATTTTTCACCAAAAGGAGCAAGTTCAGACAAAAAAATGAAATGTTAATCCTCATCGATACATTAAGTACCAACAACATCGTCAAAAAAATTGAGGAGTTGCATTTTAAGCCAAAGAGTTGAATTTTCATGCCAAAAGGACGAACTTTGAACCAACGAGATTATTTTTAGCCAAAAAAGATGAATTTTCAACCATGTAAAATTACTTTTCTTCCATAGGAAATGAATTTTGAAGATTGAAATTGAAAAAAAATCAATTTACTACAAATAGTTGAAATTTTAATTCACAAAAATTAATTTTCAAAAAAAAAGAAGAACTATCAACCAGTTCCATCCAATATAAAATGACGGTTTTTTACAAAATAGTAGAATCCTCAAACAAAATGATTAATTCCGAACAAACAAGGTTAATGTTAAAACCAAGAGAACAAATTTTCAAGAAACTACATGAATTTTCTACCAAATAGTTGAATCACAATTAGGGCTACAGTTTAATATGAGGGCTACATTTACAACCAAAAGTGCAATAAATATATTTTCAGATAAAAAAATTAAGTTAAGAAAAAGAATTTCCAACAAAATACTTGCATTTGCGAAAAAAGTTTAATTTTCAGCAAAAAATATGATTTCTCAACATAAAAGTTAATTAACGACCAGATAGCAGAATTTTTAACTGATAAAGAGATAAATTTCCAACCAAAAGTGGAATAATTAATATTGCAAATGAAAAAATAATTAAAAGAAAAATTAATTGTCAACCAAATAGTTACGTCATGAAATGAATAGTTTACTGTTCAATTAAAAATATGGAATTTTAAGAAAAAAGTTCATTTACGACGAAATAGTTAAATTTTTAACTTATAAGCCATACATTTTCAACCAATAGTGGAGTGAAACTTTTTGGATAAAAAATGTATTTTTCCACAAAAACAAAAGAATTTATAAAAAAATAGATATTTTGAAAGAAGTACTTGAATTTTGAACGAAAAATGTTAATTCTCAACGAAAAAGTTAATTTACGACCAAATGATTGAATTTTTACATAAAAAAGATATATTCTCAACCAAAAATGGAATAATTATATATTCAGTTGAAGAAACATTTTGAACGGAAAAAGCAAATTATCAACCAGTTAACTCCGATGGAAAATTACAAATTCTTGACAAAATAGTTGCATCCTCAAACAAAATGATGATTTTTTAACAAACACGAATAATTTCCAAAAAAAATTAATTGTCGACCAAAAATTTGAATCATAAACTTGTGCGGGATACATTTTGAACCAAACGTGAAATAAATAAATTTTCAGTTAAAAAAATTATTTGAAAAAAAAGGATTTTCAACCAAATAATTACATTTTCAAATGAATAGTTTAAGCATAAACCAAAATTATTAATTTTTAACAAAACAGTACCTTTATGACAAAATACTTGAATTTTCCAAATGCAATAAACGGAATTCTAACAAAATAGTCACATTTTCAAATTAATAGTTCAATTATCAATCAAAAACATGAATTTTTCAACAAACCATAAATTCTCAAGCTGTTAGCACACATTTCTACACAAAAAAGCCGAAAAGACGAATTCTTTACATAAGTGTTCATTTGATAAGTGTTCATTCAAGAAAATCAATTCTCAACAAGAAAAAAAGAACTTAAAATTTCAAGTGAAACAGATTGATTAAAAAAAAACAGTTAAAAAAATTTACTTTCACATTTGTATTCAGCGGCACCAAAAAATCTCTAGAATTTTAAAATTTGGAAATTTTAGAGCGAAATTTCTCTTCAGCTACCCTAAAAACGTATAAATACTAATTTTCATAAAATTTCAACCATTTAAAAGAATTTTCATTTGTGATATTATATCCTCCATTTTGAATTTTTGAAGTCTGATATCAAATTCGGACTCAGCGACCTGAAAATCTTACAAATACTCATTTGCATACAAATTCAACGATTTTCAAATTTTGGTATCAACCATTTTGAATTTTGGAATTCTGATACCAAATTTAAATTCAGCGGCCTCAAAAACATAAAGATACTATTTTTTGTAAAGATTGAACCATTTTCAAGCTTTTATATTCACGATTGAATCTTACTATTTGACAGTTTTCAAATTTCGGCCTGCGAAAGGCACCTGCTGATTCACTGAGAGTAAATGCAGTGTTGCCAAATCACGGAGGTGGGAAGGTGTGCCTCTTACCTGTGATTGGATTTATATATGCTGGAGGTGAGAACGTACAGCTTGTATCTGCTAGTATGGCGACACTAGCGCCGGTGATATATACCCGAACTAGGTAGGCTA
>CAKNYM010053457.1:0-12596 GCA_932195095.1 Andricus curvator
TGGCGACGGTATGCTAGAGTGGAAATGACACCGTCTTGACATGCCAAAATGAAGCCCTCCGTGCCGGACTTCAATCCGGGTGATCTAAGGAAAGCAAACGTTAGCTCATACGACATCGACTGATCTTCCACATTTCTGTGGAAGATGCCGTGCATCCTCTTGTCGAGGAGCTGTTCGTGGAAGTTTTTCTCCTGTGCTTTCTTAATCCGGGCCTTCAGGAGTGAGTATTCAAGATGGATAAGATTTGATGCATTTTGCTCACCCCTAATATTGAAGTCAAGGCCGAGTGTTTCAGCAGCCTCCTCCGCTGCTTTGTACAGAAACGCCCCTTTTCCCACTTCTTCGTGTTTCCTGACCATTTTAAGAAGAGGGTCTTGTCCATTTGCAACTATATGTGCTGTACCCAGAATGAGTCTGTTGTGAAGGCATTCAAGATTCAGTATTCCGCGACCACCTAGGCGGCGTGAGATGTAAAGTCGCGGAACAGAAGACTTAAGGTGCATGCTCTTGTTCATGTGCAAAAGCTTTCGCGTCCCGATATCAAGGGATCTGAGCTCGTCCTTCGTCCATGGAACCACTCCAAATGAATAGAGTACTACCGGGACGGCAAGCATGTTCGTTGCAGATACTTTGTTTCTCGCCGTCAGTTCGGAAGACCAAATCTGCCGGATGAGACGTTTGTATCTGCATCGGAGAGTATCCTTTATAGATGTCGCGTCCTGAATGCGGCTCTGTGGCACGCCCAGGTATGTATAGGTCTCTCCAGCGCAAAGGTGTCGTATAGCGCTTCTGTCAACGAGCTCAGGATCTTCGGGGATGCCATTAAGTTTTCCTTTCTTCAAATTAACCTTGGCGCATTTCTCTAACCCGAACTCCATTCCAATCTCTTGAGTGTACTCTTTGACAATTTTTAGAGCTAGATGTAGTTTCTCTTGATTCCTAGCATAGATCTTAAAATCATCCATGTAAAATACATGAGTGACCTTATGCTTTCGGTTTCCAGGTTTGCCGTAGAGATACTCTTCGGAATGACGAAGTGCGAGAGATAGTGGCAATAATGTGAGGCAAAAGAGGAGAGGGCTCATGGTGTCGCCCTGAAACACACCTCTCTGAAAGATGATACTGTTAGTGATCACACGATGTTTTCCAGATGAGATGGTAAATCTGGTTTTCCACAGCGACATTAATGTCTCTATGCACCTCAAGATGTGTGGATGAACCTTTAGGCTTTCCAACAGACAGATGATAAGTCTATGGGAGGTTGAATCGAAAGCCTTCCGGTAATCAATCCAGGCCATCGATAGCAATCGCTGAGAGGATGCTGCGTCTTTACAGACACATCTATCGATGAGCAAGTTCTCCCGACGTCCTGCTACGCCTTTCTTTGAGCCGCGTTGTTCATACATCTCTCGCCACACAGGTCCAATTGTCCGAACAATCCTATCATTTAGGATAGCTGCGAAGATCTTATACAGTGTGTTCAGACAAGTTATTGGCCTGTAATTCTTAGGGTCAGCTAAGTTGCCCGTCTTCGGCAGGAGCACTGTGCGCCCTTCCACCAACCACCCCGGAATAGGCTCTTCCGACTTTAGATATGAGGTGAAAATTCGGGCCAGATACTGGTGGGTTGAAGGAAACTTCTTCCACCAAAAGGTCTTGATACCATCTGGTCCCGGAGCAGAATAGTTCTTCATGCCTCTTAATAAGTTTTTCACCTCCTCGGTAGTGATAGGTGGGCATTCCTCCTCAGCTGTTATGAGGGCATTGCACAGCTCCTTGAAGCTATTTATGTTCTTTGAGCCTTCTTCAAGTGGATGTTGGACCTCGTAGACTTCTCTCCAAAATGCTTCGACCTCCTCTGGTTTGGGCGGATGGTCGACAGTAACTGGAGGGTCTTGGAAGAGTCGAGATGGGTCAGACAAAAACTGTTGATTTTCTCTGACACACCTCTCTCTCCGCTCTAGACTTCTACTAGCGTTAGATAGTACTCGTATTCTGTCAACAATATGCTGCCTGATGGTCAGTAGCTTTGACTTGTTGATTTTGTGATGACGGATCCGCAGTTCGCGCGGGAACTGTCGAACCTTGGCAGTGAAAGTCCTGCCAGATGTTGTGTAGTCAATCACACACTAAATGCGGGACGCGTACTGTCTGGCCCAGCCTATCTTTGTGCTAAGTTGATGCATTCGTCTTTTGGTCTTATAATCAACCGTTGGTTTTGTTTTACGGTTTGCATCTGCCAAAGTTCTCGCTGCATTGTACACACTACAATTGATATTCCAGAAGTCGAATTTTTCGGAAAAATCTCCACGAAGCTCGTCATCTAGTTCAGTCAGATCTTTGGGCTTGGGAGAAACCTGAATGTTGATGTTTCTCCGTGTCTTGAAGCATCGTTCTTCCACTATTGGATGCCTGTTCAAGGTTGGTCTATATATATATATATATATATATATATATATACTAGAGCCTCATACGCGCGCTCCGCGCGCGACCAATTTATTTACATGTAATTATTTTATTTGGAAATGAAGTTCAATAAAATACCATTACATTACATGAATACCCTCTCACGATGCAGAATAAATAATTTTGCAACTCTAAACATTTTCATGCAACTTCGGAAAAAACCTATAAAATGTCGGCGCGTACGCATTTTCAAAGAAATACACAGTAAATGATCTCGACTCGAGAAGAGTTCAGATGTCAAGCCATTTCTTCGATAAATTGCCAAACTCTTAATTTGCTCATGAAAATATTTTAAATAATTAATAAGTCTTGGAAATTTGAAGAGCATAATAGAAAGGAGTCATCGGAACGATATTCTTAGTTAATTCTTAAAAAAAATCACCCTATTCGTTGAAAAATAGCCAAATTCTTATTTTTTCATCAAATTTATTTAAATAATTAATTATATTATATTATTATATTATACCATTAAGCCATTTCCCTTTCGAGGTAGGCGTGACTTGCTCGGTTGGAAAGTAGTGGTGTGTATATGGTTATATGGTTATAGAGTAGATAGGTAGGGGTTAAATAGGTATATAGGTGTATAACAAAACAACATAGAAAAGAGCATCGGAAAGACAATCTTAGTTGACTCCGGAAACAAATTTTGTCTATTCCTTGACAAATGCCCAAACTCTGAATATGCTTATAAAAATTGTTTAAATAATTAATAATTATTGTAAATGTGCAAAGTATCGTAGAAAATAATTATTTAAAATACATTCTTTGTTCATTCTGGAAACAAATTGGGCCTATTCTTTCAGAAATAGCCAAACTCTTAATTTTGTAATAAAAATTGTTCAACTAATTAAGAAATCTTGCAAATTTGCAAAACAATACAGAAAAAAGGCATCTGAAATATATTCTTATTTAATTATGTTAAAATTGAGCCTGCTCCTGGAAAAACAGCCAAACTCTGAATATGTTTATAAAAATTGTTTGAATAAATAGTAATTATTGTAAATTTGCAAAGTACCGTAGAAAAGAGTTATTGGAAATACATTCTTGATGATCCCGTAAACAAACTGAGCCCATTCATTGAAAAATGGCCAAACTCTTAATTTGTTGAAATAATGAATAATTATTGTAAATTTGCAAAGCATCATAGAAAAAGTCATCGGAAAGATATTCTTGGTTAATTCTGCAAAAAAATTGAGCCTATTCGTTGAAAAATAGCCAAATTCTGAATTTTGTATGAAAATTGTTTAAATTGTTAATAATTATTGTAAATTTACAAAGCAACATAGAAAAGAGTCATCGGAAAGATATTCTTAGTTGACTCCGTAAACAAATTGTGCCTATTCTTTGAAAAATAGCCGAAATCTGAATATGTTTATGAAAATTGTTGAAATAATTGATAATTATTGTATATTTGCAAAGTATCGTAGAAAATGGTTATTTGATTCACATTCTTTCTTGATAACCTGAAATAATTTATCCTATTCGTTGAGAAAAGGCCAAGCTCATAATTTGTTTGTGAAAATTGTTTAAGTAATTAATAATTCTTGGAAATTTGCAAAGCATCATACAAAAAAGTCATCGGAATGATATTCTTAGTTAATTCTGTTAAAAAAGTGTAGCCTATTTGCTAAAAAATAGCCAAACTCTAAATTTTTTAATGAAAATTGTTTAAATTATTATTAGTTCTTCTAAATTTACAAAGCAACATAGAAAAGAGTCATCAGAAAGACTTTTCATAGCATTATAGAAAAAAAAGTAATCGGAAAGATATTCTTGGTTAATTCTATAAAAAACCTTAGCCTATTCGTTGAAAATTTTTTGAAATTTTTTGAAATTAATTGAAATTGTTTAAATAATTGAAAATTATAGTAAATTTACAAAGCAACATAGATAAGAGTCATCGGAAAGATATTCTTAGTTGAATTCGTTGATATTCGTTGAAAAACAGCCAAACTCTGAATATGTTTATGAAAATTGTTTAAATAATTAACAATTATTGTAAATTTGCAAACTAACATAGGAAAGACTTATTTTTAATACATTCTTTTTGGTTCTGTGAATAAACGGAGCCAATTCGTTAAAAGTAATAATAATATGTTTAGGAAAAATTGTTAAAATACTTAATAATTATTGTATATTTGCAAAGTATCGTAGAAAAGATTTATTGGAAATACATTCTTTCTTGATTCCCTAAATTAATTGATCCTATTCGTTGGAAAATGACCGGGCTCTTACTTTGTTTATGAAAATTGTTTAAATAATTAATAATTCTTGAAAATTTGCAAAGCATCATACAAAAAAGTCATTGGAAAGATATTCTTATATAATTCTTTTAAAAAATTTAGCATTTTTGTTAAAAAATTGCCAAACTCTACCTATTTGTTAAAAAATAGTCAAACTTTAAATTTCTGTATGCAAATTGTTTAAATTATTATTAATTCTTGTAAATTTACAGAACAACATAGAAAAGAGTCATCGGAAAGACATTCTTAGTTGATTCTGTAAACAAATTGAGCTTATTCGTTTATGGAAATTGTTTAAATAATTAATCATTTTATTGTGAATTTACATAAGCAACATAGAAAATAGTCATCAGAAAGACTTTTCTTAGTATTATAGAAAAAAGTAATCTGAAAGATATTCTTACTTAATTCTGTAGAAAATTGAGCCTATTCGTTGAGAAATAGCCAAACTCTTAATTTTTTAATCAAAATTGTTCAAATAATTAATAATTTTTGTAAATTTATAAAGCAACATAGAAAAGAGTCATCGGAAGGATATTCTTAGTTGATTCTGTAAATGAAAGTGAGCCTATTCGTTGAAAAATAGCCAAATTCTGAATTTCTGTATGCAAATTGTTTAAATGATTAATAATTATTGTGAATTTACGAAGCAACATAGAAAAGTGTCATCAGAAAGAGATTCGTAGTTACTTTGTAAACAAACTGTACCTATTCCATCAAAAATAGCCAAACTCTGAATATGTTTATGAAAATTGTTAAAATAATTAATAATTATTATATATTTGCAAAGTATCATGGAAAAGAGTTATTTGAAATACATTCTTTCTTAATACCCTAAACTAATGTATCCCATTCGTTGAAAGAAGGCCAAGGTCTCAATTTGTTTATGAAAATTATTAAAAACATTAATAATTCTTGGAAATTTGCAAAGCATCATAAAAAAAGTCATCGGAAAGATATTCTTAGTTAATTCTGTAAAAAAATTTAGCCTATTTGTTGAAAAATACCCAAAAGTCTATTCGTGGAAAAATGACCAAACTATGAATTTGTTTATGAAAATTGTTTAAATAATTAATAATTCTTGGGAATATATCAAGCATACAAAAAAGTCACCGGAAAGATATTCTTAGTTGACTCCATTTTCTTTAAAGATAAATAAGCCATGGGTAAACCCCTTTTTAAAAATTTCTAAACTTCTTTAAATTCCAAAATAAATTCAAATTTTAATGTTTTCTCATAAAAATATGACAGATGAATTCATATTTTCAGTTGTTTAAGATTGCAATAATGGTTACAATTAGAAGGAAGTTATATTCTTTGAAAATGTAACTGAAAGTTAAATAAAATATAATTATAAACGTTCATGATTTTGTATTGTTAGTTAAAATTATAAGGATGTAATCGTCTTTGAAAATGTAAATGAAAGTAAAATAAAATAAAATTCTAAATGTTCATAATTTGTATTGTTTATTATTCTAATAAAAAAAAATTCGAAAAAAAGTAAGGCTTTATAATTTTAAAAAGAAATAATAAAAAAAACGCCAAAATATTAATTAAAATTGTAATTTTGTCTTTAAAAATAATTAGCCCAGAGTGGAATCATTTTGATTTTCTTAAGATTTCAAAAATTGTTTAAATTTGAAAAAAGTCATAGACGTCGAAAATGCAACTAAAATAAAAATAAAATGAATTGCTAAATATTCATAATTATAATAAAAAAATTTCAACTTGTAGTTGAAATTGTACATTTTTTTAAAAACTTGCTTCAAAGCTATCTAAATTTTGAAAAAAAAACACAGAATGAATTCATTAAAATGCTTTATTATTGCATCACACTAAAAATGAGGGAAAAGTATATTGCATGTGAAAAATTATTTCAAAAAATCTTAAAAAAGCACAATATCATTGTATTGAAGAGATTATTAATGTGCTGGAAGCAATTAACAAAAAGAATAAAGACTGAAATTAATGAAAACTTTGACCATTATTAAAATTTGTCCTGGGGTTTTAATTCTCATTAGATATATTGTGCATATATATTCTTATACAAATGAATTTATTTAAAATGTTCAAATGGTTTTGATTTTAATATTATAGTTCAGATAGAAAAGTTGTGCTTAGTATTAAAAATGTTATAGCTGCAACTATGTTTTAATGTAAGGTAAAAAATAGCCAAACTCTGAATTTGTTTATGAAAATTATTTAAATAATCAATAATTATTTTTAATTTACAAAGTATCGTAGGAAAGACTCATCGAAAAGGCATTCTAAGTTGATTCCGTAAACAAATTGAGCCTATTCGTTTAAAAATGGCCAAACTAAAGATATTCTTAGATAAGAATTTTAATTCAGAATTTCAAACTCCATCTAGTCTGGAATGACGTTAAGAATTTCTGTTATTGAGGAGTTACCTTAGATCGATATGTTGATTTCCAGTTTCACAGTTGTGAAAGATTTTGACATGATCGATAGTTACCAACTCTGATGATAATACAGATTCCTTCTAATTTAAATTATATTCAAACATGACACCTTGCTATGAAAAGCGTATATCTGAAAAAAGTATCTGCCTTCGATCTCTCTAGTAGCTTAATGGTAAGAGCACCCGACCGGCAATCGGAAGACCTGGGTTCGATTCCCAGCGGAGCGAAGGAGAAAGATCTTTTTTCGGAAAATAAAAATTTTTATTCTTAGATAATTATGTAAAAAAAATTGAGCCTATTCGTTGGAAAATAGCCAAATTCTGTATTTGTTCATGAAAATTTTTTCAAATAATTAATGATTCTTGTAAATTTGCAAAGTATAATATCAAACAGTCACCGGAAAAGCATTCTTAGTTGATTTCGTTAAAAAAAAATTAAGCCTTTTCGTTGAAAAATAACCAAACTCTGAATTTCCTCACAAAAATTGTTTAAATAAATAAATCATAATTCTTTGGAATTTGTAAAGTACTATAGAAAAGAGTCATCGCAAACATATTCTCAGTTAAATTTGTAAAAAAAATTTAGCCTATTCATTGAAAAACAAAATTTATTATAAAAAAAATCTTAGTTTTAAATAAATAACTCTTGGGGATTTGCAAAACATCATTAAAAAACTCATCTAAAAGACATTCTTAGTTGATTCCGTGAACAAATTAAGCCTATTCTTTGAGAAAATTGTTTAAAATTTGAATTTGCAAAGCAACATATAAAAGAGTCATCGCAAAGATATTCTCAGTTAATTTTTTTTTACAAATTGAGCATATTTGGTGAAAAATAGACAAACTATGAACTCTTGGGAATTTTCAAAGCACCATAGAAAAGAGTCATCGCAAAGATATTCTTAGTTAATTTTTTTTGTAATTGAGTCTATTTGTTGAAAAATAGAAAAACTCTGAATTTGTTTATAAAAATTGTTTAAATAATTAATAATGCTTCCAAATTTGCTAAGTTTCATATCAAACAGTCACCGGAAAAGCATTCTTAGTTTATTCCGTTAAAAGAAATTAAGCCTGTTCGTTGATAAATAACCAAAGTGTGAATTTTTTTTTTAATTGCCAAAGAAATCTTGATGCACTAAACTAATTGATCCTATTCGTTGAAAAATGGCCAAGTTCTTGATTTCTTTATGAAAATTGTTTAAATAATTAATGTATATGTATGTATACCATTAAGCCATTTCCCTTTCAGGGTAGGCGTGACACTACCGATTCGGGTAGTGTTTCTAGGTGGATAATTTCTTGTAGTAAATAACTACAAGTGTGGGCTCACCACACCCACGATAATAATAATAATTCTTAGAAATTTGAAAAGCATCATATAAAAAAAGTCATCGGAATGATATTCCTAGTTAATTCTGTAAAAAATGTAGCCTATTCGTTAAAACATAGCCAAATTATAAATTTTCAATGAAAATAGTTTAAAACATTATTAATACTTGCAACTTTACAAAGCAACATCGAAAAGAGTCATCAGAAAGAATTTCCATGTCATTGTAGATAAAAATAATCGGAAAGATATTTTTGGCTAATTCTATAAAAAAATTCAGCCTATTAGTTGAAAATAGCCCAAATATGAATTTGTGAAGCAACCTAGAAAGAGTCTTCGGAAAGACATACTTAGATGACTCCGTAAACAAATTGTGCCAATTCCTTGAAAAATAGCCAAGCTCTGGATATGTTGATAAACATTGTCTAAATAATTAATAATTATTGTAAATTTTCAAAGCATCATACATAGGAAAGAGTGATTTGAAAACCATTTTTTATTGATTCCGTAAAAAAATTGAACCTATTCGTTGAAAAATGGTCCAACTCTTCATTTGTTTATCAACATTGTTCAGATAATAATTAATTCTTTTAAATTTGCAGAGCATTATATAAAAAAAGCCATCTGAAAGATATTCTGACCTAATTCTGTAAACAGTTGAGCCTATTCGTTTAAAAATAGCCAAACTCTTAATTTCTTAATCGAAATTGTGTAAATAATTAATCATTCTTGTAAATTTATAAAGCAAAATAGAAAAGAGATATCAATAAGATATTTGTAGTTAATTCTGCAAAAAAATGTAGCCAATTCGTTGACAAATAGCTGAACTCTGAATTTGTTTATGAATACTGTTCAAATAATTAATAATTATTATATATTTGCAAAGTATCGCAGAAAATAGTTATTGGAAATACATTCTTTGTTGATTCTGGAAACAAATTGGGCCTATTATTTCAGAAATTGCCAAACTCTTAATTTTTCGATGAAAATTGTTCAAATAATTAATAAATCTTGTAAATTTGAGGAACAATATAGAAAAAAAGTCATCTCAAATATATTCTTATTTAATTCTGTTAAAATTGAGCCTATTCCTTGAAAAATAGTCAAACTCTGAATATGTTCATAAAAATTGTTTGAATAAATAATAATTATTGTAAAGTACCGTATAAATGAGTTATTGGAAATACATTCTTGGTGATCCCGTAAATAAACTAAGCCCATTCATTGAAAAATGGCCGAACTCTTAATTTGTTGAAATAATTAATAATTATTGTTTTGCAAAGCATCATAGAAAAAGTCATCAGAAAGATATTCTTAGTTAATTCTGCAAAAAGTTGAGCCTATTCATTGAAAAATAGCCAAACTCTGAATATGTTTATGAAAATTGTTGAAATAATTAATAATTATTGTATATTTGAAAAGTATCGTAGAAAGTAGTTATTCGAATTACATTCTTTCTTCATATCCTGAACTAATTTATCCTATTCGTTGAAAAAAGGCCAAACTCTTAATTTTTTTATGAAAATTGTTTGAATTGTTATTAATTCTTGTAAATTTACACAGCAACATAGAAAAGAGTCATCAGAAAGACTTTTCATAGAATTATAGAAAAAAAGTAATCGGAAATATATTCTTGGTTAATTCTATAAAAAACCTTAGCCTATTCGTTGAAAATAGCCAAAATATGAATTTGTGAAGCAACCTAGAAAAAGAGTCTTCGGAAAGACATACTTAGTTGACTCCGTGAACAAATTGTGCCTATTCCTTGAAGAATAGCTAAATTCTGGATATTTTGATAAACATGTTTAAATAATTAATAATTATTGTAAATTTCCAAAGTATCATATGTACATAGAAAAGAGTTATTTGAAAAACATTCTTTATTGATTCCGTAAAAAAATTGAGCCTATTCTTTAAAAAATAGCCAAACCCTCAATTTTTTTATCAACATTGTTTAAATAATGATTTATTCTTTGAAATTTGCAGAGCATTATAGCAAAAAGTCACTGGAAAGATATTCTTACTTAATTCTATAAAAAATGGAGCCTATTTGTTAAAAAATAGCCAAACTCTCAGTTTTTTATTTGAAGTTGTTCAAATAATTGAAAATTATTGTAAATTTACAAAGCGACATAGATAACAGTCATCGGAAAGATATTCTTAGTTGAATTCGTAAACAAATTGAGCCTATTCCTTGAAAAACAGCCAAACTCTGAATATGTTTATGAAAATTGTTCAAATAAATAACAATTATTGTAAATTTGCAAAGTAAAATAGGACAGAATTATTTTTAATACATTCTTCTTGGTTCTGTAAGCAAATTGAGCCAGTTCGTTAAAAATAATGATATTACAAATAATAATTCTTGTAAATTTACAAAGCAGCATTCCTTGAAAAATTGACATACTCTGAATATGTTTATGAAAATTGTTAAAATAATGATGAATTATTATATATTTGCAAAGTATCGTAGAAAAGATTTATTGGGAATACATTCTTTCTTGATTCCCTAAACTAATTGATCATATACGTTGAAAAATGCCCATGTTCTTAATTTGTTTATGAACGTTGTTTAAATAATGAATAATTCTTATAAATTTGCAAACCATCATACAAAAAAGTAATTGAAAAGATATTCTTAGCTAATTCTGTAAGAAAATTTAGCATATTTGTTAAAAAATAGCCAAACTCTACCTATTTGTTAAAAATAGGCAAACTTTAAATTTCTTTATGAAAATTATTCAAATTATTATTAATTCTTGTAAATTTACAGAAAAACATAGAAAAGAGACTCCGTAAACAAATTCTGCCTATTCCTTGAAAAATAGACAAACTCTGAATATGTTCAGGAAAATTATTAAAATAATGATTAATTATTGTATATTTGCAAAGTATCGTAGAAAAGATTGATTGGGAATACATTCTTTCTTGATTCCCTAAACTAATTGATCCTATCCGTTGACAAATTACCTGGTTCTTAATTTTTTGATGAGAATTGTTTAAATAATTAATAATTCTGGAAAATTGGCAAATCATCCTACAAAAAAGTCATTGGAAAGATATTCTTAGCTAATTCTGTAAAAAAAATCAGCATTTGTTAAAAAGTAGGCAAACATTAAATTTCTGTATGAAAATTGTTTGAATTATCATTAATTCTTGTAATTTACAAAGCAACAAAGAAAAGAGTCATCGGAAAGACATTCTTAGTTGATTCCGTAAACAAATTGAGCTTATTCGTTTATGGAAACTGTTTAAATAATTAATCGTTCTTGTGAATTTACATAAGCGACATAGAAAATAGTCATCAGAAAGACTTTTCTTAGCATCATAGAAAAAAGTACTGAAAGATATTGCCTTTCGAATCTTCGAGTCCAAGCCTAAAACTGGATAGAACTGGATTGAAATGAAAACTAAGTATTGAAATGAATGAAATCATATTTTCAATTGCGTAGTATTTAAAATTTGTTTTTTAAATAAAAAATTAACAAAATTTATTATAAAAAGCTTTAATTAAAAAATATAAACGGTACTCAAAATTCGGAAGTTTTCAAACATTTTGAAATGTAAATGAACTATGACTAATCGAGAATGAATTGTTCAAAATACGAATAAAATATTAAAAATGTTAAAAAATGAGTCCAAGGAATCGTATATATACCGAAGTGTACATGCATAGACTTCCCTAAGCTTCTTATGAAAACAAACATCTCGAGTTCAAATAACCACAGCTCGCCCAACGTCGATGACATCGCTTTATGCTTATCATCGACTCACCACTGGTAGTTATTTGGGCTGTTGCCACAATTTAAGTTTTGAAAAAGTTCTCGCAGATGACGTCTTAAACTACCTGGTGCGCGACACGGTGCACCCGGATTGTCGAATGACCATTGGTAGTTATTTTGGCTGTTGGAATAATTTAAATTTTAAAAAAGTTCTCGTAGAATACGTGCTAAACTACCTAGTGCGCGACCCGGTGCACCCGGATCGTCGAGTCACCACTATTAGTTATTTTGGATGTTGACACAACTTGAATTTTGAAAAAGTTCTCGCAGAATACGTCTTAAACTATCTGGTGCGCGACCCGGTGCACCCGGGTCGTCGAGTCACCACTATTAGTTATTTTGGATGTTGGCACAAC
>CAKNYM010053457.1:12606-52516 GCA_932195095.1 Andricus curvator
GGTGCACCCGGATCGTCGGCTCACCACTGTTAGTTATTTTGGATGTTAGCACAATTTAAATTGTTAAAAATTTATCGTAGATGACGTCTTCAACGGCCAGGTCCACAAAACTAAATAATGGTAACGGTAACGGTAACGTACGAATATGTACTTTCAAAGATAGGATATGTTACAGTCAATGTCGGAAATCAGTCATTGTCGACAATTCCTAGTCAATGTCGACATTGACTGCTGGCGTCGGTCATTGTCAACATTGACTAGTCAATCTCTATCCCAGAAACTAAAGTTCGGGAATTTCCAACATTCACCGGTCACTGTCAACAATGACTAAAGCCCAGCCGTCAATGTAAATTTGCTTCAATTCTTAAGAGCTGGGGAAAATTAGGGGAGGCAGGTACCTAACTCTATGATTCATTATTGGTCAGGTACGTAAAGGTATCCTGTTTTTAAGTCAAAAATTTATTTATTGAACATTTATTGTACGTTAATGCCTTGTGAAGTAAAGCGTTGCTGTTCTGAAGAAAAACTTAGATACTTCAACGTCGAAAATAAAATATCACAACTGGTAAGTAATTTAAATTATAATTTTTTTTATTCTTTTCCAATTTTTCTATATCTAACGATCAAACTTATGAAAAAAATCTCCTATAAGCTTGACATAATTCTAAATTCAAATTAGAAAAGTTTCCTTAATTTATTTTACATCGGAGTGAAATATTCAGAGTTTATATAATTTGTTTAAATATTTCTGTCAGTAAATTATGCATGTATATAGATAAATTGATAAGCAAAAGTCTCTATCTGTTTCAACATTTGTTAATGAAAATTATTTAAGCAATTAACAGTTGTTGTCCATTTGCAAATTATCAGAGCAATAAAACCTTGGATTCCATAAAAAATTGAGTCTTTTAACTGAAAAATATCCAATTGGTGAATTGGCGACTTAAAATGGCGGTTGATTGTTTCCGCAGTAGGTTCTCCAACTTATAATTTAGCAAAATACATATCCAATTGTTTAAAACCAATTTCAGGTAAAACTAAAGCGTTTGTAAAAAATAGTTGGGATTTACAATAAGAGCTTAAAAGTATTAAAGTTCCTGATTCACACTCTATAGTTTCACTGGATGTAGTATCTATGTATGATAATATTCCATTAGACCTTGCATTAGATTGTATTGAAGAAAAAATAAATTTAAGGGCATGTGACACAGTCAAATACCTACATTACCGACCTCACTTTTTCAATTTTCCGAATTTTTGTTTGAATCTAATAACTTTTTTTGTCAATAAAATATCGGGCTGAAACTTTGGAAAATGTATGAGTACACAATAAACTACGTTTACGTACTTTATTCGAGGAGGAACTTTGCAAAAAATTATTTTCGAAGAAATTAAAACTGGGTGGATTTTTTGAACCTAAATACTTTTTTTATAAGTAAAATATCGGTAAAGTACGTTTATGTACATCATTTGAGTATAAAAGATGCAAAAAGAAAAATTCCAACTAAATGTCAACTCCGGTATTCGCGATGGGTACGAAAATGCGAAGTCTGGCGGCCACTAATCGAGGCTCTATCAGCTGGCTCGTCTACATCTGAAATATGGGGTCCACGCTGTCAAAGATTGATGATGCGGTGTTCCTACAATAATATTTTATAAAAGTTGTGTCCAGCATAAAAGTTGAGTGAAATATGTTGTTTCAATGTTGAATTATGTAAGTATTGAAATCGTTATTGGCTTCGTTTAGTGGCCGCCAGACTTCGCATTTTCATGCTCACAGCGAATACCGACCGAACTGGCAACCGTTGTTGACATTTAGTTGGAATTTTTCTTTTTGCATCTTTTATACTCAAATGATGTACATAAACGTACTTTACTGTCGGCTTTTGCATCTCTGAAAGTTTGAAGCCGATATTTTACTTATAGAAAAAGTATTTAGGTTCAAAAAAAAATTTAATAAACTGAAAAAGTGAGGTCGGTATTATAGGTATTTGATTGTGTCACATACCCTTAAACCATAATTTAACAAGAATCTCCAAAAATGAATTTTTAATTGCCACTAAAACAGTATTAAACAACACAGTTTTCTCTTTTAATAATAAATTTTTCAAACAAATATCAAGTTTGCCGTATGGGCTCTCCATTATCCCCTATTGTTTCAAATTTAGTCATGGAAGATATAGAAAGAAGGGCTCTAAATAATTTAACTTTTGCTCCTATTCTTTACAAACGATACGTGGACGATATCCTAGCAATCGTTTGTACTGAAAAAATAGATGAACTCCTTAACACTTTCAACAATATGGAAAATTCAATTAAATTCACTATTGAGAAAGAAGTTAATAATTCTATTGCTTATCTAGATTTATTAATTATAAAAACTCCAGAAGGTGATTTAACTACAAATTGGTATAAAAAAATATCTTGGTCAGGACGTTATTTGAATTATAACTCCCATCATTTATTTTCTCAATAAGTTGGTCTAATAAAAGGTCTTATTGATAGATATGTAAAATTAAGTGATATTAAATTCCTTAAAGAAAATTTAGATCAACTAAAACTTACTCTCATGCAAAATAATTACCCACTTCAATTAATAAATGAAATCATCAAAGAAAGAATCCATGAAATTTATAATAATTCATCTAAAAATACAAAATGGAATGAAAATTACAATAAATCTGAAATAAAGGTTTCGTTACCATATATTGAAGGTCTTTCGGAACGTCTTAGAGGTTCTTTAAAAAAATACAATATTAATGTTTATTTCACCAACAACCACACACTTAATAAGTTTCCTTTTTTTTTAAATAAAGATAAAGACAATAAAGAAAACTCATCTTGTATTGTATATATGATAAATTGTAAATGTTGCAATAAAATTTATATTGGTGAGACTGGCCGGAGACTAAAAACTCGCATTTATGAACATAAACGAGATTGTGAATTAGGCAATCAAAACACTGGTTTGTCAAAACATGCATGGAAATACAATCATTATTTTGATTTTGAGATTAAAAATATCAAAATTTTTGCTCGTGAAAACAATACACACAAACGAAGAATTCTAGAGTCCATTTTTATAAATAAATTCATTAAAAATTCAATCAATTTAAAAACCGAAATTTTAAATATAAATAAAATTTATCAAACCATTTTATAACCAATTTATATACAAACTTTAAAAAACAAAAATGTTATATCAATTTTTAAATCCAATTTACTTTGGCGCACTTTTCGTTTGGCTCTCTATTTTAATATCCGCCTTTCTTAATTACTCATGAAAATATGACTTCATCTATAATGTATTTTGTTAGTCCATGTTTGTCCTTCCAAATCAAAACACCTGTTTCGTTCTATTTAACCAAAATGTAGTAAAATTACTATTTCGGAGCCTCGAAAATTTGAGGTTTCAATTTTTAAATGTTTTAAATGACACTATTTAAACTATGCTATTGTTGAATCGAAGTAGAGTAGCGTATTTATGGTTCAAACATATCATCGTAACTTTTTTCCCAGGTGCTTCGGACCCCAAAAAAACTATGCTATTTATAAATTTTAATGTTTCAACAATACAAAAAACAACTAATTTTGGTTCACTCCAAAAATATGTTGTTTCTCTTGGAAAATAACCAAAAATTGAAATGTCATGGATGATTTAATAAATATCACTACAGGTAAATTTAAAATATTTTTTTGTATACAATTTTTTGTTCATAATAAATGTTTTTCAGTTTATTACATCTACGTATATTATCTTAATTTAGATTATGTATTACCTTGAAGAAGGCCTGCAACAAGGTCGAAACGTACGTTGGTTTGAATAAAATTGACGAAGAAAGCATGATTCTTGACAACTGAATCCATTATTATTTTTACTGGGCCGTATGACCAAAATAACACATTCTTATATGAATTGACTTCATTATTGTAAGATTATTACTTAACAAATGGAGAATTTATTCTTAATCTTTATTAATTACAGCTTCAAGATACAAGATAAATTCGCTGGTTAAATAATGGTCAGAGAAAAGTTAAAAAGGATTTATCTATGCAATTAGGAGAATCAATAGTTATTCATACAGATCAATAGAATAAAATAGATGAGTATTTAATTACTAGTATTTAATTAACCCAATTGATTTGGGTTTTCGGTACCGATCGTGAGAGAACTCTTTTGTGTCAAGTGTTGGTTTTTTGGCTTTGGTGAAGGGAATCAGCGTGTGTGGATGCAGAAAGGGCAGTGAGTGCGGAGATCAGGGGTAAAGGAAGAAGGGTGAGTGAAGGCAAGGGTGTAAAGTGTGAAAGTAAGTTGTGAGAAAGGGAAATTGGAGCGCGTGAAGTTTTGAGGTTAGGAGTAGAAAGTTAGTTGCAGGGTAAGGGGTAGGTGAATAAAGAGCGCGAAACATCCCGGAATACTGGGTAAGGTAGGATTTTAGGATGACGACGGTACGAAGCCCACAATCGGGCTCCAGAGGGCAGGTAAGTGATGAAACAAGAGGTGAGGTGGTTGAGAGCGCAGTTAGTGGGGAGAAGGGGGAAGGTGACAGTAGCGGCGAAGAGACGTCAGAGACGCCGACCAGGGGGTCGACGCCAGAGCGAAGGGATTCAGGTACGGGCCATCAACGCGGGAGGCCCTCTAACCTACAGCGCCTTAACAAGCTAGGCAGCGCGGGTTCGAATAGAAATTTGGACGAATGGCGAAAAAAAGTGAGCGCGACCAGTAGTGAAGGGGAAGAAAAAAGAAAAAGAGAGGAAGGGGGCGATGAATTAGAAAGGGACAAGGAAAGCAAGAAGGTTAGGACTAAACTCACTAAACGGAAAACACCAGAAAGAGAGAGGGGGACGGAGAAATTTTTGAAAAATTAGAGGCTCTCATAAAAGGGTTCAGAGAGGAAACAAGGAAGAGACTGAATGATATGAATAGGGATATGAATAGGCAGGGTAAAGACGTAAGGGGGGAAGTGAGAAAAGTAAGAGAAAAGTGGGAAGAGTGGGATAAACTCTGGAAAGAGGAGAAGGATAAGGTGTGGGGTAAATTAGAGAGTATAGAGAACAGACAGAAAGAGGATGACGAAAAGAGAAATAGTCAGATAAAACAGTTGGAAGAAAGGATAAACAACTTAGAAATGAGGAATGAGCATATGAGGAAAGAAACAGAGGGTGCGGAAATAGGAGAAGGGAGTAGTAAGAACGTGCAAAATGAGAATGAAAGATTAAAGAAGAGACTAAGTGACATTGAAAGGAGATTGGAAGGTGAAGAAAGGGCAAAGAGAAAAAATAACATAGTAGTTAAGGGATTGACAGTAGAGAGTGAAAAAGGGGAAGTGGAAATCAAAAATCTTCTGAGAGATATTGGAGTTCAGGTAAGGGTAGAAGGAGTTAAGAGAATAGGTGGGACGAAGGAAGGAAAAGAAGGAATGTTTATAGTAAAAGTAGGGAGTGAGGATGAAAAAAAGAAAATTATGGAGAACAAAAAATTATTGAATGGAAGAAGGGAAAGAATTGAAGAGGATTTGACATGGAGGGAGAGGAAAAGGAGATGGCAGATAGAGCAGAGGGCATGGGTAAAGAAGAAAAAGGGGCGCATGGTATGGATAGGGAGAGACAGATTATGGATAAATGGGGAGGAATGGTTCTGGGACGAGGAATTAGAAGAAATAAGGGAAAAGGGAAAAAGAGTGGAGAAAGGTAGAAAAAAGGAAGATGCAAAAGAGGTTAGAGATCAAACAGAGGGGTTTCCAAAAAGCAAGGCGGAAGAAAAGTGAGAAGGATAGGTGAGGTAAGGGAGGATAAAAACGTGAAAATAGCTTTCTGGAATGTTTCAGGCTTGAAGAACAAGAATGAAGGTTTTTTGCCGGAGTTAGAAAAGTGGGATGTGATTATGATGAGTGAAACCTGGGTCGATGAGAAGGTTTGGAAGGGGATGAAAAAGAGGTTACCTAAAGGTTATGTGTGGACAATGCAAGAAGCAAGAAAGGAACACGTTAAAGGTAGAGGGATGGGCGGCATGGTCTCAGGGGTGAGAAAAGAATTGGCAATAAAAGGGAGAATAGAGCAGGACAGGGAGGAAAAGGATGGTACAATGGTAAGAAGGATAATAATTGGAAAAGTCAAAATAGCGGTAGTTTGTGTATATAGAAGAAGAGGGGAAGAGGAAGGTTGGAGAGTAATAAGGAGATGGATGGAGGAAAAGAAGGAAGAGTTGGTTTTGATAGGAGGTGACTTGAATGCCTGGACTGACGAGCAAGGGGGAGGGACTTGGGATGAAGAAAAGGAAACCTACATAAGGAGCTACAAGCATAGGGAAATAGACCGGGAGGGGAGGAGATTACTAGACGTAATAGGAGAAACAGGATGGTTTATTTGTAATGGCAACATGAAAGGAGATGAAAAAGGAGAGATCACATTTATAGGTAAGGGAGAAACAGTAATAGACTACATCCTGACGGAAGAAAGAATGAGGAATATGATAGGCAGTATGAATGTGGGGGATGAGATAGGGTCTGAGCACTTCCCAGTAATAGCTACACTGAAAGGTGGCGACCATAAGCACGGCAGAGGGAGAAAGGAAAGAGGGGGAGAAAGGAACACGAAAATGGGAGTCTGGGGGGTAGATAAATTTAAAGAGTTTGAACAAAAAATGGAAAAGCAGAATGTTAGGTATGAAAAGGAGGAGGGAGTAGACTCGTTAATTGAAAGGTTGAAAGGGTCGATTGAGAAGGTAAGGGATGAGGTAGGTACAAAAGAGGGAAGAGAAGAGGGAAAGAGAGGCTGTTGGGACGAGGAATGCAGGGAGAGTAAAGAGAGAATGAAAGAGTGTGTAAGAAAATGGAGGAAAGGAGAAATAGAGAAGGCGGAGTACAACAGGAGAAAAAGAGAACATGAAAGTATGCTGGAAAGGAAAAAGCAAAAGGGAAAGGAGAAATACAAGGAAGAAGTAGAAAAAGCGATCAAAGAAGGTAGGGTCTGGGATGTGATAAATAGGGAAAGAGGAGGAAGGAAGGGCGTGAATGAAGAAATAGAAATGGGCGAGTGGACGGATTATTTTAAGGGTCTGTTAGGGGGAGAACAAAATAGGATGAAAGGGGAAAATAGAAGGATAGTCCAGGGAGAAATGGAGGAAGAGAACGAAATAACAAGAGAAGAAGTGGATCAGGCGATAGATAGACTGAAAAGAAACAAGGCTACAGGAGAGGATGGTATGGCGAACGAAGCAATAAAGTATGGTGGAGAAGGGATTAGAGAAGGGATGTGGAAGATCTGCAACAAGGTCTGGAAAGGAGAAGGGTGGCCGGAGGAGTGGATGACAGGGCTGGTGGTACCGCTTGTCAAGAAAGGGGAGGGTAAGAAGGTAGAAGAGTACAGAGAGATCACTCTCATGCCAGTGGGTTATAAAATATACACAGAAATTCTAAGAAAAAGGTTAGAGAATCAGATAGAAGAGAAACAAAGTATTCCACACAATCAGACGGGATTTAGAAAAGGGATGGGGACAATAGATAACATTTACGTACTCAACTACTTGGTTAAGAGAAACTTAGGGAGAAAAAGAGGGAAATTAGTCGCCTTGTTCGTAGATTTTAAAGCAGCTTTTGACTCAGTGAATAGAAAAGTGCTATGACAGGCAATGAAAGAGAGGGGAATAGAGGAAGGGTTGGTGGAGAGGATAAACGAAATTTTTACTGAAACCAGGATTAGGGTGAAGATATGGGGGAAAAAGGGGGAGGTTTTCTGGACAGGAAGAGGTCTAAGGCAAGGGTGCCCGTTGAGTCCGCTACTATTTAATATGCTGCTGTCAGACTTAGAGGAGAAGCTAAAGGAGAAAGGGAAAGGGGGGACGATTTTGGGTAATAGCAAACTATATTCTCTAGAATACGCGGACGACGTAGTTCTATTAGCAGACGATGAGATGGGGATGAACCTAATGATAAGAATTTTCGAAGAGTATGTGGGAACAAAAGAACTGACGGTGAACGTAGGGAAGACCAAGGTGATGTGCTTCAGAAATAGAAAGACCAAAATAGGTTACGTTTGGAAGATGAACGGACAAACAGTGGAAAGTGTGGAGGAGTTCTGTTACTTAGGTTTTTGGTTTGAGGCGGGAGGGGGAAATGAGATACAGGTGAGGAAAAGAATCGAATGTGCGAGTAAAGTAATGGGGCAAGTATGGGGTATAGGAAAGAGAAGGTTCAATGACGATTGGAGAATGAGGGTTTGGATGTTTGATGCGTTGGTTTGGGCGGTGTTGTGTTATGGAGTGGAGGTCTGGGGATGGAAGGAATATAGGAAAGTGGAAAGCATGCATGAGAGATTTCTGAGATGGGTAATGGGGGTTAGTTGGAGTTGCCCAGGATACATGTTAAGGGAAGAAATAGGAAGGGAAAAAATGGTAACTAGACAAATTAAGAGAGCCTGGAAGTTTGAAGAGAAGCTGAAAAGGGGAGAAGGGAGCAGAATAGCACAAGTGTGCTTGGACGTAGTTCGGAATAAGGAGACGAGAGGCAATTTGGGAAATTCGAAATGGGAGGAAGAAAGGAAAAAAATGAGGAGGGCTTGTGATATACAAGAAGGGATACTGGAGTGGGAAAACATAGAGTTAGAGCTATTAGTAAAACAAGGAGAAGAGAGATGGATAAAGATTATGGATTCGAGGTACAATAGATGGTATATGATGGTCAAAGGGTTAGCGGAGCCAGAATATTTGCAAAAAATAAAAAAGGAAGACAAATGGAATAGAGTGGTACGGTTTAGAATGGGAGAAGGAGTGAGATCCTGTAGATATTGGATGGATGAAGAGGAAAATCTGTGCAGAGTATGTGGATAGGAAATGGAGTCATGGGCACATGTGTTAGAGAGGTGTACAGGAGAGGAAGATGGACAGTTGAGTGTGGATGAGTGTGTAAGATGGATTTTGGATGGTAATGGACAGGGAGTGACGTGGATGAAAAAACTGGAAGAATTAAGAGAAAGCAAGGGAGCAGGGCAGAGCCAAACGGGTAACCCTGTCTAAAGGAAAGTAACTAGCAAATATTTTTATTTTTTAACTCGGTGAAAATGTATTTGATGGTAAGAGAAAACGGAAGCCCTGGAAGATCGCTCATTTGTAGATGTTTAAGAACCAATAGTATTAATATTATTGTTATTTTAAGTAAGGCGAAACATTAGAATATAAGCAGCGGTTAAGTTAGGTTAAGGATGAAATGTAAATATATGTACAGGGAGCGGAGGCCCTCAAACCCGTAAAAAGGAGAGATTAAATATACAATACAATACAATTTGTGTAATTTAATGAGATTCCAAAGATTTTGAAATACTTTAAAGCATTCCAAGGGAATTAAAAAAGATTCTACGGAATTTTTTTTTCTAAATATTAATTTCAGTAATTTAATGGAATTGTCACGGCCTGTGACCGTTATATATATAATATTTACTTATTTAGAATGATAATCATTTATCAATATCAAATTATAATAAATATTCAGAACCTACAATTTATCATTACCATACGAGTATTCTTTGAATATATTCCCTGAACAACACTTATAGATAACTGAAGTATGACGGCCTGTGACCGTTATATATACATAACATTTACTTATTTATAATAATATTCATTTATCAATATCAATTATAATAAATATGCAGAACCTATAATTTATAATTACCATAAGAGTAGTCTTTGAATATATTCTCTGAACAACACTTATAGATTACTGAAGTATCACGGCCTGCGATCGTTATTCGCGGTGAGCACGAAAATACGAACTCTGGCGGGCACTTTGGTGAAGCTCTATAAACAGTCTCGTACCATTTATTTCTCACATGACGTACGGTTTATTTACATCTCACATTAATTAAGGTAAGGTGTCACGTGTAAAAATTAAGTAAAATCGGTAGTTGACATAACTAAGTATAATAACGGTAAGTATTCAGACTATAATATTTATTACCATAGTAGACTAAAAGGAATTTTATGATGGTGTTTTAAGGTCTAGGTCAAGAGTCGTATGTGGTAAATAATGATTTGAATGAATTTATTTTTTGACCGGGAATTTTACAAATTTTTAGAAAAAAAGTCTGTCGAACTTTGATTTCAACCGTTTTTTAAATAATTAGTTAAATTGTTATCTTTTTCAATTATAATATCATTCAGTTTAGAATGCGTAATTCGAAAACCTTTAACTCTAAAAATTTTCCAGTTTAGATTTTAATTTTTAAGCGTACATTTAATTTAAAAGAATTTTAAAATGCAGTTTTAAAGACTTAAACGATTAAAAATTAGAAGCTTTTGAAATCGAAGATTTTGGATAAAAAATATTTTTAGTTGATCAACAGTTTCAATTAGAAAGTCTTATTAGTTAAACAAACGTAAACGCCCGATAGAAAGCTTATAAACTATTTAAAATTTAAATTTTAAATAGTTTATAAACTTTCTATACAATAACTTCAAAATAATATATTCATAATTAAAGGATTTTATTAAATTTCAAATATTGTTTTAGTCTAAAATGTTCTATTTTTAAACCATTCAATTTGAAATTTTTTAATTAAGAAAATGAACAATTATTTAATATTTAGAAATATCTGAATGTTCAAAAAACTTAAGTTGTAGGTCATATTGTTGAATTTTGATGTATGTATAAATAACAATTGAACACCTACTATTCTTAGAAAAAATTCGAGTAAGATGAAGAGATTTTTAGAAGTTTTAAAAAAATTCAAAATTATTTAAAGATTTGAAATGAATTCAAATAATTTCAATGAAGTGCCTACGTGTACCAAAAAAATCCGGCTATTCGTACCGACATTTCGGTGCAAATAGCTTTTCTGCAGATTTCGATCAAAAAATTTAGAAGCTTTTTAAGAATTGTGAAAGGCTTTAAAAGAATAAAAAACATTTCCCTAGGGTTCCTAGGAAAATTGAAAATCATTTTTTATTTTGAAAAATTAATTTCAACAGAACACTTAAAAACATTTAGAAAGATTTGCGAAATTGTCAAAAATGAATGTGACAGATTTTAAGGAAAACTATTTTATTTGACAGGATTTAAAAAAAATTTTAGAAAAAAATCGAATGATATTAAAAGATGTTTAGAAGTCCTGAAAAAATTTCAAAAATAATTTAAAATGTGAAAAACATGTTAAACAACATGAAGATTTTTCAAGATTTTGAAATAAAATTTTGAAGCATTTGTAGGATTTTTAAACTATTTAAAATAAAAATAATTTAACTTTCAATTTAAGAAGGGTTCAGCTTATAAAAAAATGTAAATATTCAATTTTTAATATTTCTAGCTTAAAATGGCCTAAAATGATATAATTTTGAAAAATTTTCAATTCAATGATTGATTCTTCAATTTAGAGCATTGAAAATGATAACGCGGATTGATATTTTTGGATCTGAATCTGCATCTTTGAACTCTACAATTTATAAAAGTTTAAAATTTTAATTTGGCAGTTAAACTGCATTTAATTTGAATTTTTCAGTTGAAAAGTGTTTGTAACTTACATTTGATACGTGCAAATTGTTGAGCATTTGAATACAAAATATTGGAATCATAATATTTTTAAACTTCAATTTCAAAAGTTAAAAATTCAAGAGTTCCACTTTGGGTGCTTTAATTTGCAGCTCAGTTTTTATTACTTAAAATAGAAAAATTATTAGCTTTAGAGTTCAAATTTTTTAATTTCATTGACCGTGAAAAATTTTTGCGAACTGCGAAAAAACCGGGCATTTTTTTCTTTAATTAAAAGGGCCACCCTGTTACTCAAATACTTTACTTTACCCCGTTACTCCTTCAAAGGATCGAACATTCTGTTCCATACCTGGATGCTCTTCTCACGCTGATAGAAATAGAAACCTGTCTTTTCATTTATGGCCAAACAAAGGAACTGTCAGAACTAAAATAATTAATAGTTTTAGATCAGAAATTACAATTTTATTACCGGTCTTTGTAGTGCTTCCTTTAAGCACCACTTGACCAGCTTGTAAAACTGCTTCTCCTTCCTTCATATTTCGACTATCAAATGTTCCCTCAACAAATTCGCAAATGTCTAATAATTTCAAGTACCGTACGGCCATTCTATATTTTTTCTTTTAATTTAAATTACAATAATTACAATTATTACGAGAAGTCACCACGTAAATATTTCAAACAAGACTGTTTTCAGACCACGTGACCCGATCACATGATTGCGATTGCAGCGCCTCTGTAGGTCGTGCTCACCGCGAATATATACATTATATTTATTTATTTATAATAATAACCACTTATCAATATCAATTATATAAAATATTCACAATCTATAATTATCATTACCATAAGCATCCTACCTTACCGACCATAGATATACAAAACACCTTATATATATATATATATATATATGTATCCGAATATTGCGTTATTTATAAATTAATCTTTATGTCTTTTATTATTAATCACCATGATTTATTATTATCAATTATTATTGTTATAAACATTTACTATTTATATTCTGAATCCTATTATAAATTCCATGTCAAATTCTAAGATATATGAAATCATACAAATGCGAATGCGCGGTCATTGACGTCACAACTAATCAGAAGATCGAAAGCGCCACGAAGGAACACGCGAGGCCCATCTACTGTGGGCCAATTGGTGACAATAAACGTCACAATGATATGTGGCGGGCGACAACCCCTGAAGAAAATGCATCGGAAACACCGGCGCGTGGCCTCCCACCTATGCACTATTCCAGGATCTGGGTCCAGAATGCCATAAATCTTGTCAGAAAATGGTCCACGAAGGGACTATTCTTCCACCCCTAATAAGATTTTCTGCCTATATATACCCATGTTTTAAGGGTTAAAAAAGTTCAGTTCTACCGACGAATCGCTGTTAAAAACTCTCCGGAACGTGTTAAAAATTTAAATTCAACAAAAACAAAACAGTGAGCTTAGTGAAAAAGGTGAATCACTTATATATAAAAAAAAACTTAGAATCAGTGAAATTAGTTTAAATCTCAACAGAAAAGATCTAGAATTATTTTAATTTCAAACTAAAGTCAGTGACCCCTTAAAAAAATCAAGGAAACCCTCCCAAGAAGTTCTCCAAACACCTTTGTATGACTATACAAAAGGCATCAAGCCGATTTCTGAAACCGTATCATTCGCCAGGGACTGAACTTGTCCAAGGGAGTCAATCAACAAAGGAAGGACCGACCACATTTTAACTACCAAATAAAGGATTATTAAACGTTCCAAGCGATAACTCAATACAGATCTTTGGTAAGTTTGTATTTGTCATTGCTATCCCTTATTTCCTTTTTTCTTAAAACTTATTTAAAAAATCTCGTCACTAAAGTCTTTTCCTTTTTTTAAAGGGTGGACACCAAGACGAGGTTTGGCTGCAATTCTCGAAGTTCCATGTTGTGACAATCAATTTAAAGTCATTAAATAAAACAATTTTAGAATATTGACAAATCACACATTTGTAAAATCCATTCTAATAAATTATAATTTTATATCTTGAATTCGACTATCTCAACCTTTCGTCTTTGTTTTTTTCCCTCAATCCATGTTTTCTATTTTGTAAAAAATGTAGAATCAAAAAAAGAGGAAGTAGAGTAAATTTTAGATTTAACTATTTTATAATGAGGTAAATAGGTCTTATCTGAGACGTAACAGAATTTTAAAGAATTTGAAACACATATGATATTTTTAAAGGATTCCCTGGCCTTGCAGGAGATTCAGAGAAATTCAAGGAATTCCCAAGTCACTTAATTTCCAATTTTTTGTGATTTTCAAGGATTCAAAAACATTTTATCCATGCATTCTGGCTGAAGATTCAAAAATTAAAGCTCTTTTGGTGAAAATTCATGATATCTCTTAAAATCGAACTATTTGTGCTTGCCGGAGGGGGGGAGGCGTTTCGCACATTTATATTTAACGATTTTTGCTTCAAATAGATGAAAATATTGATGTGCATTGTAAAGAAGAGTTAAGGGGTAACACCACTCTAGGATTTTCAAAAAATCTATTTTTTTTTCTTAGCTTAAAATGTACTTTAGGGGCCTAAAAACAATGTGCACTTGGTCCCATTCTAAAAAAAAAATTAACAGGTCGAAATCTTGATTTCACCGAAGCGCCTCGAAGCATGTACTGAGCGTTCCAGCGGCGCACACGGATCCAACGCTTTTATATTTCTTTTACCTGTCGAAATGGTAAGTGCGAGGTCATTAGGGTTCCTCAGGTGTCAACTCGGGTACGCTGATTTATATTAAAAATAATATAGGTGTGTCTGTGAATCAGTAAACGCTGCTGAGATTTCATGGATTTTTCTGTTAGTAAAACTTTAAACGCGTTTTTCTCGAAACCGCATTTTTCGAACTGGGCGGACAGATTACTCGGGCATCAGCAAACAGATTGACTTCAAATTTGGACAGTAGCTTCATAATTACATTCTTCGAGGTATTACGTAGCTGTTTTTTGATTGGTCTTAAACTTTTAGTTTTATCAACAATTTTCAGCCTTTTTTTTGCGAAAAATCGTTTTTTTTTCAAATTCGTGCCATTTTTACAAAATTTGATTTAAACAAAAACCCCTGCGTAGCACCTGAGCCAATGGTATATAGATTAAGAATTTTTTTTGTTTTTCGTTCCAGGTCTCATACTTTTCATGCAATCCGTCCGCCCGTGGAGACGTTTTAAAAAAAGGCATTTGGCGAAATGAGCTGCATCAGCGCCATTTTGCATAAAAATGTTAATAAAAAAATGTTTTTCCATACTTCAATATATGCGTAAACATCACTTCTTTGAAAAGAAATCCTATTCCCTCTTTAATATTCTCAAAAATAATTCACAAAGCTAGTCTTGTTTTCGAACGACGAAATCACAACGACAGACCGGCGAAATCCTCGTGTGTCTTGAGGCCACGAAACGACCCAGGATGACAGCTTTCTGCATCCATCTGGCAAGTGCCTTGGCATATTTTTGGCACGCGGGTATGGCTTTAAGGTTACGAACCAGTGATAGTTTCGCACCTCCGAGAGCACCTATCACAAGGACAATTACTTGCACCGAATATTTTGGGTACAGCAGTCGTTGCAGCTCTCTTTTAAGGTCTTGATACCTCTCCTCTTTTTCTTTCTCCTTTTCAGTGATGTTGTATTCGGACGGAGCCGAGAATTCGATCACGAATATAGTTCGTTTCTCGAAGTCTTGGAGAACAATGTCAGGCCTCGAGTGCGCAACGGAGACTGCTGCCGGAAAATCTTAGTTCCAGAAAATTTGGCACTTCTCGTTTCAGACAATTGACTATCTCCCTTGGAGCGTTCGGCAGGGCAGGGTCGCGACCAACACCGTAAGAGCGACAAAGATGGTAATAAAGCACTCTTAGGGCCGCATTATTTCTATAGATATACGTAGTTCCTGCGTGGGTCGGACAGCCTGATAGTATGTGTTCTAGGTACTCAGCGTGTGCATGACACGCTCTGCACTTCTTGACATAAAATGCAGTCACGGTATGCTAAGGTGGAAATGACACCGTCCTGGCATGCGAAAATAAAACCCTCTGTACCTGAATTAAGCCCTGATGATTTGAGGAAAGCAAAAGTTTGCTCCTTCGACAAGGACTGTTTTTCTACATTTCTGTGAAAGTTTTCGTGAATTTTCTTTTCCAACCTTTGCTTTCTTTACTTCGGCTTTTAGAAGTGAAGCATCTAGATGGAGTAATGCACTTTCCTCACTCCTGATGTTAAAATTCAGGCCAAGGGTCGCGGCCGCATGCTCCGCGGCTTTGTAAAGGAACACTCCTTCGCCAATCATCTCGTGGTTCCTGACCATCTTTAGAAGAGGATCTCTGCCATTCGCAACGATGCGATGTAAGCTGTACTTGGTACAATTCGGTTATGAAGACACTGGAGATTCAGAAGTCCGCGTCCGCCTTGACGGCGTGAAATGTATAATCGCGGAACTGACGAATTGATATGCAAGCTTTTATGCATATGCATGATCTTACATGTGGTGATATGAAGGGCCTTAAGGCGCTTCGTCAGGCTTGGTTTTTAGCCCATGTATTACAAATGACATGTTTCCTCCTACAAGGATGAATTTTTCGATATGATATTTCAACCACATAATCTCAATGGCATAATACACAGAAAGCAAGTCTTCGTTTTTTGAAAAATGGTCTTGTTTTTTTTTTTTTTTAATTAATCGAAAATGTGCTTCATTTCTGCGCCTGGAAAGGAGCAATCCGCTACCGGGAAAGTGCCCATGGTGAACCGAAAACAGGCGCTCCGAATTTCCAAGGCACATCAGGATATTATAGCGTGAAGTTTTTCGACGATACTTAAACCCAGGGGGTCGGTCGTATCTCATCCGACCTTCCCATTGTTAGAGTGTTACACGATTCGAGCCGATTGAACGAAATTGATATTAAAATATTAAGAAATTGAATTTTAATATGCTGCATTAGGTTCATTACATAATGACGAGACGATTAAAAAAAGATAGAAAAATATCGGTTAACCCGTTCAAATTCTGTTGGGAGTTTTGGTAATTTTGCCTTTTATTTCAGATTACCTTCAATATTGAGAATATTGACCGATTTTCCTAATCCTTTTTGTCCATTTTTTTCCAATTATATCATTTTTAAATTTTATCACAAAGAGATGAATTTTAAAGTAAAAGGATGAAATATTGAACTGTGATGAATTTTCAACTAAAATGATCAATTTTCAACTAGAAAAGGCTAACTTTTAATCAAGTAGTTGAATTTTGAACTAAAAAGCATCAATTTGTAACTATATCTTCTAAAATGATTAAAATCCTACAAATTAGACAAAAATTTCCTTAAAATCTTCCAGATTCTTTTTTGACAATTTGGAAAATCTTTTTAAATCTGTTTAAATATTCTCTTAAAACCATTTTTTATAATAAAAAATCATTTTAAATATTCCTAGGAATCTTAAAATATTTGTACTTATATATATTTATTCATCCCACTTACAAAAAAATCCTTAAAATCTAAGAAACTATAAAAAACCTGTACAAACTCTTAATAATTTACTCTTTATAATTTGGTGTCGTAACATCGAGATTCGTTACCTCAAGTTAACATAGGTACTTAAGGGTATGTGACACAGTCAAATACCTATATTACCGACCTCACTTTTTCAGTTTATTAATTTTTTTTTGAACCTAAAATATTTTTTTGTAAATAGAATATCGGACTGAAACTTTGTAATATGTATCAGAAGACCATAAACTACGTTTATGTACTTTATTTGAGTAGAAATTTCGCTAAAAAGTATTTTCAAAGAAATTAAAACTGCGACCATTTTTGTACATATTGTCTTTGAAACCTTGAAATTTTTTGAACCTAAATACTTTTTCTGTAAGTAAAATATCGGCTTCAAACTTTCAGAGATGCAAGAGCCGACAGTAAAGTACGTTTATGTACATCATTTGAGTATAAAAGATGCAAAAAGAAAAATTCCAACTAAATGTCAACAACGGTTGCCAGTTCGGTCGGTATTCGCTGTGAGCATGAAAATGCGAAGTCTGGCGGCCACTAAACGAAGCCAAAAACGATTTTAATACTTACATAATTCAACATTGAAACAACATATTTCACTCAACTTTTATGCTGGACACAACTTTTATAAAATATTATTGTAAGAACACCGCATCATCAATCTTTGACAGAGTGGATCCCATATTTCAGATGTAGACGAGCCAGCTGATAGAGCCTCGATTAGTGGCCGCCAGACTTCGCATTTTCGTACCCATCGCGAATACCGGAGTTGACATTTAGTTGTAATTTTTCTTTTTGCCTCTTTTATACTCAAATGATGTACATAAACGTACTTTACTGTCGGCTCTTGCATTTCTGAAAGTTTGAAGCCGATATTTTAGTTATAAAAAAAGTATTTAGGTTCAAAAAATCCACCCAGTTTTAATTTCTTCGCAAATAATTTTTTGCGAAGTTCCTCCTCGAATAAAGTACTTAAACGTAGTTTATTTTCTTCTCATACATTTTCCAAAGTTTCAGCCCGATATTTTATTTACAAAAAAAGTTCTTAGATTCAAAAAAAAATTCGGAAAATTTAAAAAGTGAGTTCGGTAATGTAGGTATTTGACTGTGTCACATGCCCTTAAGCTTATACTCTACAAATCACTCGCATCTTGCTTTCCTCTTGCTTCTTTTTCAAACTCCCTAGCATACTCGCAGAGGATGAGGTTCGGTTTTCCACTTAAAATTTCAAATACTAATTCTTCAAAATCCCTATCTTCCTTTCCACCTGCCCAATCGTTCACCCTTTCCACACATTTTTTCTCTAATACCTCAATAGCTCCTTTGCATTTTAATATATGGAAAATATTTTCCTCCTCTTTTCTGCATAATCTGCATATTGTGTTCTCAAATCCTTTATTTCCCGCTTTCCCCACATTCTTGCATCTTAACCGTGCCCACTGTTCTTTATCCCTCTCACTTATCTTTTCGTCCTCCGAGTATTCCTCCCTACCTAATTGGACTTTCCAGCATTTATATTCTCTACAATATGATGACCTGTCTATTTTCCCCCAATCTCCCTGTATTTCCTGCGAGAAAATCGTCTCGACTCCTTTCTCTAGGTTCATCTTTACCTCCTCTTCTCTCCCCCTTCACAAAGCAACTCTGCTGTTACTCCGTCTCCTACATCCCGGCAAGCTTTCTCAAATGTTGTAGCCAACTGCCCGGAAATTGGTTGCAATATTTGGAAATGGAAAAATGGGAAAAGCTGAGATAAGGTTTAGTCAGTAATAACACCAGATATTACCTAGAAATACGATTTATTCACTAACTTACAGTATTGGGACACCAGCCCAGGATTGGCAACTAGCTTGAGATAGGATAGCGTCGACGTCTTGGATCTCAGCGTTGGCGTCCTCGAACGTCAGGATGGCACCTTCACTTCTGGGACACACACTTGGGTATCGAGCGGTTTGGGGATGGGGTACCTCGAGTTACGCGATTCGATAGCAAACTGGCAATTCATGTTCGACGTCCTGCTTATCAGGTTTTCGGGACTCGTCGGCCACGATCGACATTTATCGGGTCTCAACCCTTTGGGCCCAGCTCAGGCATGGGATGATTTAGGGTGCTAATGTAACCTCACGTTTTCCCTTTCTAAATTATTGTCAATGCTGTCTTTAGCCTCTACCCCTGTTTTTTCTTTTCTGTCTGCAACTATTTCAATTATTTCCCTAAAATTTAAATTTATTTTTTCCCAACTGGATTTTTTATAACGCGTTTTATTCTCAGTTGGTGATGTGTGCCCTCTCCTGCTCCTTTCATCCCTCTCGTTGCAATATTCATCATGGAATAAGTATAAATCCTCTGGCATGTGGCCCCCACAGAATCTGCATTTTCGGGTATTGATCCTTCCCATTCTGCAAAATCTGTAACAATTTAAAAAGAAAACCCGACCTATTCGGTCACTCAGTTAAACAAAATTTTTAAAAGGACAAAATCAAAAACAATAGCCAAATTCAAACTATAATAATTCTTTCAGCTTTCCTTTATTTAATCCTCTGTACATCTTGTAAATCTATCCAGTTTATCATGTACCGCAAAGAACAATTCGTTTAATTGCTGTGCGTTTTTATTTATTTATTTATTTGTTGTTGTTGTTGTTTTTTTTTTGTAATGAAGACTGGTTGCTTGCTGACCTAAAATAAATTAACTTAACCTAACATTACTTTACTTAAAGACTGATTCTAGTCTTATTTTCTAAACTCTCTTATTCGTGAAATAAGACGTTTCGTTATTTATTTGGTTCTCTCGTTTTTCAATTTATAGAACGCTTTGTGTCTTTTCTTTTTTGACATAATATTTGCTCGTCATCAATTTTTCTTATATCGTTAATATTCCATTTTCCTATCGATTTACCCTTGATTTTACCTAGTTCGTATACAGTTGGTGATAATTTTGCTATAACCTTAACTGGACCTTCAAAATCTTTCTTAAGTTTCTTGGCTATTTTTGCTTCCTTAATAGATAACGTCTTATCTTTCTTTAAGACTAAATCGCCTACTCTTAATTCAAAAAGTCTACGACGTAAGTTATATTGGTTCGCTTGTTTATTGCTAGCCTCATCTAAATTCTTTTGTACTTCTTCTTTTATTATTTGGAGTCTACGCAATCTATCGGTCCACTTATCTACTTCTTGAAACTCTACTTCGTCTTCGTTTTCTATTTCGTTTTTTAAGGTTTGCAGCGCCTGTAATTCTCTACCTAAGTTTAAAAATGCGGGGGTAAAATTCGTTGAGGAATGTTTACTCGTGTTCAATGCAAACTGCAAGTCTTCCAAATTTTTGTCCCATTCGCTATGATCATTCTCTAAGTATGCCTTTATTGTGGTTTTAATTGACCTGTTACACCTTTCCGTTGGGTTAGCCTGTGGATGATATTTAGGGGTTGTCAAGTGTCTGATGCCAAATTTGTGGGCGAGTTCCCTAATCGTCTTATTAACAAACTCTGTCCCATTGTCTGTCAACAGAACCCTCGGCGTACCCCATCTAGAAATTATTTTTTTATGAAATTCCGTTTCTATCGTATTACCGTTCGCTTTTTTCACTGGTATAATTTCCACCCACTTAGTGAACAGATCAACAAAAACCAGTATATATTTATTTCGGGATTTGGTAACTGGAAGTGGTCCCATAATATCTGAGGCCACCAATGTCCAAGGTTCTTCCAATATCCTTTTCCCCATCAATCCTATCTTTTTCTGATTGTTTGGTTTAATTTTTTGACAAATCTCACATTCTTTCACATATTTTAGAATTTCGGAATACATACCTGGCCAAAAGTAGTTTTCCGATATCCTCGCGTATGTTTTTTTGATTCTTAAATGTCCCGATTGTGCTTTATCATGACCTTCAATCAAAACGTGACTTCTTAATTTCTTAGGAATTACTAATTTCCATGGATTGTGTTCTGGTAGCAACGATGATTTTAAAGGGTCGGGCCTATGAAAATATAGCTGGTCATCTCGAATACGCCACTTTTCGTTTTCCTCTGGTTTCTTTCTAACCTGTCTAAATTTTGTATTATACCACTCATCTGTTTCGTTCCTGAAAACTTCGCTTTTGGTTTCTATACTACATGACAAAACGTACGCAAGTGACTGTTGTCTGGGTTCATTTGTCCTTGATAAGGCGTCTGGTACATAATTGGAACTACCCTTCCTATATAGATTATTTCGTAGTCGTATTCGGTTAATTCCAACGCCCACCTCGCTAATCTGCCTGTCGTGTTCTTTAAATTATGTAACCATTTGAGTGCTATATGGTCTGTTACCACTTTAAACGAGTATCCTTCCAAGTATGGCCTAAATTTTCTAATCGCCCAAACTACCGCTAAACATTCTTTTTCAGATGCAGAGTATTTTTTCCGCGTCGTTTATGCTTCGACTCGCATAGGCTATCACGTATTGATTTCCATCTATTATCTGAGTAAGTATGGCTCCTAAACCTGTGTTACTTGCATCGGTTTCTAGCTGGAAAGGACATCCGAAGTTAGGACAAGCTAATATTGGTGCTGTCGTCAACAACTCCTTTATCGTATTAAAAGCTTGTTCCTGTTCAATCGTCCATTCCCCTTTTCTATCTTTCTTCATTAATCTTAATAGAGGTTAAATTATTTCTTCAAAATGCGGCATAAATCGTCTATACCACGAAGCCATTCCGATTAGGCGTCGCAATTGTTTGATTGTTTTTGGCTTTGGAAACTCTAGTATCGGTTTAATTTTTTCCTCATCTACCTGAAGACCTTTACTATTTACTATGAAACCCAAATATCCTATTTCTGAACATCCAAACTCGCACTTATCCGGGCTAATAGTTAAGTTCGCATATTTTAATCTATCCAAGACCAAATCGAGGTAATGCAAATGCTCCTCGAATGTTTCAGTAACTATCACTATATCATCCAAGTAGCAAAAGACTTTTGGTTTTAGATCTGGAGTGATTATCTTGTCCATCAAACGTTGAAACGTTGCTGGACTATTAGACAAACCAAAAGGCATTCTCTTAAATCTAAACATCCCTTTTCCTGGGACTATAAATGCTGTAATATCTTTAGATTTCTCGCTTAATGGAATTTGATTGTACGCCGAATGTGCATCTATTTTGGAAATGTACTTGGCTGATCTCAGTGTATCCAAAATTTCTGTCATTAACGGTACCGGGTATAAGTCTTTTTTCGTAATTTTGTTTATTCGCCTAAAGTCCAAACAGAACCTATATTTCCCGTTAGGCTTTCTGACCATAACGATGGGACTTGCCCACTCGCTGCTGCATGGCTCGATTATTCCTTCAGCTAAAAAGTCTGTCGATTTCTTCGCACATTATTTCCTTAATTTTTGGTGAGACATGATAATATCTCTGCTTTATGGGATCATCTCCCTGCACGTCAATCGTATGTTCCGCCAAATGCGTCGCCTTTAATTCTTTGCGCATTCCCGGTATTTTTTCTTTTAATATTCTGTTCATTTTATCATGTTCAGAATCTGATAATTCTATTATACCCTCGCATATTTCGGACTTATTATTGAATGGTTCTCTCTCTACTGTCTGTTTTCCCCTGATATTATTTGTCCTGATAGCATTGTTTTTAAAATGTACCCAATCAACCCTTTGGGCCCAGCTCAGGCATGGGATAATTTAGGGTGCTAATGTAACCTCACGTTACAATGTTTTGCCCCAACTCGAGGGGTTTCTATTTTTTATTCCCCTTAACTCTTCCCTCAAGCAGATTTTTGGCCATCTCTCATTATCCATGTCGCAAATTCTCATAAATTACTTGCTTGCCCGCGCCCTAGCCTCGATCTCTAAACTTTGTCTTCCTGCCTCCATTCTCCATATGTAGCCTGGAGTTGTGCTATCAACTCCCATTGCGATTTTAACGAACCTACCTTGCATTTTCTCTATTGATTCTCTTCTAGCCCAACCCCAGATTTCTACGTCATGCATCCCTCCTGCTTTCACTAACGTGTCCATAAAATACAATCTTTTACCCAACCTATTAATCCCTGCTCTCTTTAAAACACCCCATGCTGCATTCGCGGCAATTCTCGCTTTCCCTGCTATTTTCTCCGTGTGCTTTGTACAAGTTCCCCCCGTTGAAAACCAATATCCCAAATACTTAAAGCTATTTACTACTTCTAATTTTTCCCCGTCCACTTTCCAACTCTCCCCTTGTGTCTTTCTCCCCCCTTTCCTAAATATCATTACCTTGGTTTTATTTCCGTTAATTTGCAATTTATTATTTTCGATATATCTCTCTATATTTCTCAGCATTCCCGTGAGCCCCTCCGCGTGGTTCGCCACCAAAGCCACATCATCAGCAAATTTAAGTTCAAAAATTTTGATTCCTCCTATTACTGTCCCTCCTACATTTCCTTTTCCCCAAACCTCATCCATATCTCCTATAAATATGTTGAACAAAGTCGGACTGAGTGGACACCCTTGCCTGACGCCCCTGTTTGTAGAGAACGAGTTTCTTGTTCCCTTCACTCGTTCTGCTGTATATATTTCTTATCATATCTAGCATTCTACCTTTAATCCCTATTTTGTTTAATTTTTCTACTAATATCCCTCTATTGACTGTATCAAATGCCTTCTTGAGATCTACAATCGCCGTATACAGTTTACCGCCCTTTGCCTTGAGCCTGTTGTTAATCAGCGAATTGAGAACCCACACATGATCCCGAGTAGACCTTTTCCTCCTAAAACCTGCCTGACTTTCTTCGTACTTTCCTTCCTTTTCTAGCCAGCCTCTAAGTCTCTCATCTAAGATGGCTGTTAGGATTTTGTACCCGGCATCCAGGAGTGCCACTCCTCTATAACTTCCCGTTTCATTTTCATCGCCCCCTTTATGTATGGGAAATATCTGCGCTTTTTCCCAGCCACGAGCCAATTTCCCTTCCATCCAGAACTCATTTAGTATCCTGTGTACCTCTAAAGCCCAAACTTTCGGTAGCCATTTTATAAATTCTATGGGGATGCCGTCTTCACCTGCTGCTTTTCCTTTCCTTAATTTGTCTACTACTTTCGCTACTTCGTCAAACGAGATTTCCCTATTTATTTCCAAGTCTAAATCTCCTCCCTCCCCACTTCTCTTTTCTTCCGCTCCTTCTACCTGTTTTTCTCCCTCTTCCTGCCGCCCCTCTGTTTCCTCATGTACCGTGTCTGTTCGTTCCCTTTCCTCTATTCCCTTCTGAGTTCCTGGATTTTCTGATTTAATATCCTGGCCTTGAAGGAGCTTCATGAAGTGCTTCTTCCATTGAGCCTTTTTAATTCCATTCCCTTTAAATCTCCGTTTTGGTCTAAACTCCCCTATTGCCCCCCAAAAATCTCCCATATTTTTACTATTCTTCACCTTCTCCCATTTCTGTTTCCTTTCCCGACTATTTCTTTCATTGCGGTATTCCTTTAGTTTCCTCCTACTCGCTTTGTAGTCCTCATGTACCCTATTTCCTTTTGTCTTCAAATATTTTGTCAACTGGTTAAAATTATTTTTCATTAATTTCTTTTCCTCCTCATCCCTTCCTTTTAACTCCCTTTCCCCTTCTATCCTTTTCGTCTTCTGCTTTCTAGTCATGCCTACCCTTTCTGCTACTTTTTTATGTTCTCTATTAGTCTGTCCCACATATTTGCCCACTCCCCTTCGTTTTCGTTTACCATTTCCTTCCCGATATCTTCCATGTTCCCCCTATATTCCTTGTTCTTACTCTCATCCCACACTAATCTATAAGCTACTCGCTCTCTTTCTATTTCTGGTCCCTCTTCATGTTCTCTTTTCTTTCTATTATTCTCTCTAGCTCCTTTCCCCGCTTTCCCGTTCCTAGTTATCTTAAAGGTCACGGGAAAATGATCTGATTTCATTCTCGTTACTACCTCGATATCTTTTATATCCGAATCTCCTATTTCCTCAGACTCAATTATGTAGTCGATAACCGAACCCCCATCCTCCCCGATATGCGTCCACTTCCCTTTGCAATCGTTACCAATCCTTCCATTCATAATCATTAGCCCCATTTCCTCACAAAATTTTAACAATCTGGTTCCTTCCGTATTTACAGTTTTATCTTCGGATTCCCTAGTTTTATGATAGTTCGTAGCTAAATCTGTGTCCATTTCGCCACCACCTATCTCCTCTCCTATCCTCGCATTCCAGTCCCCCAAAATAATTACTCTCTCTCCTTTCTCCTGCACATTTTCTACAACTTCTCTCATTTTTTCCGTCGCCCTTGAAACCCCTACATTATTATAAATAGATACAATAAATGTTTGTACTTTTTTCAAGCCTTTCACAATTTTTAAAAAGCTTCTACATTTTTTGTTCGAAATCTGCAAAAATCTCCATTTAGTTTCAAATTAGGCCGTGGTTATTTGGACCGAATTTTCGGTTCGAATAGCCGGGTATTTTCGGTACACAATCTTCGTTATTGTCTAAAATCATTTTAAGGTTTAAACTAGTTTTGAATCTTTTCAAAAGTTCTAAATATCTCTTCAAATTATTTAATTTGAATAGTTGGTTTAAAATTACTGGTATTGAATGGACATTTTAATATTACTGAATATCAAATAATAATGTTTTTTTTTAATGAAAAAATTTCAAATATAATGGGTTAACAATGGAATACTTTCGACTTTAGACTGAAACAATATTTCAAATTTTATAAAAGCCTTTAATTATGAATCTATTACTTTGAAGTTATTTTTAAAATGAAAATAGTTCATAAAATTTCAATTTGACATTTATATTTTTTTAACGATGAAGGCTTTTGAATTGAAACAGTTTACTTTTTAACGTTAAGATCTGGAAATACTTAAATTTTGAACGGATTAAATTAATAATTGAAGTGCAATTTTATTTTAAAAATAATTAAAGTATTTATATTTACGGTTAATCAAATAAAATGCTTCTTATCAAGAATTTCCAATTTCAAACACTTTTAATTTTGAATTGTTCAACTCTTCAAGATTGCATTTCAAAATGCTTTAATTAAAAAATGTATACTTAAAAATAATACTCTAAACTGCAACATTTTTAGAAGTAAATTATTTTCGAATTACGCATTGCAAACTGAATGATGTAATAAATGAAAAAGATAACAATTCATTTAGTCATTTAAAAAACTATTGAAATCAAACTTGGACTGATTTTTCTTCTAAACATTTGTGAAATTTCCGGTCAAGAAATAAATTCACTGTCATTTCCCGGTCTTAAAAAATTCCCGCTTTCCTGTTCCAGCGGCCACTCTGATTTTATTGAATATCATTGAATCACTCTCGTGATTTTATTTAATTTCAATCAAAAAGAATTCACTAAAATTATATAATTATTTTATTACTACAAGATACTCTGATAAAAAAACAAAAATCTAATCTAAGAAACAGATACAGAAAATAAGTGTTCAAGTAATTTTGTAACAAATTTTTCAGCAAGTCAGGTGTTTGCATGCGTTTTAAATTTAAATGAGAACTCCATTAGTTGGAGAGAGAGAGAGAGAGAGAGAAGCGCACAATAAGATAGAGTAACAGAAAAATGTAGGCCTCTCCTTCATTCAACGATCGTTCATTTGAAGATCGTACTCAAATTTTCCGAAAATTCATGATACTGGGAAAAGTGTCAGAAATGAGTGAGGGTAAACTGCCATGACTCTGGCAAGCTTGGAACCCCCCTTGTGGCCAAATTGCTCTGACGTCAGATTCTACCAAAAAAACTACCAAAAAAAAGGGTCAACGCTGTGTGTGTAATCCGTGTAAAACGGGCGACTTTCAGCGAGAAAGTTGTTGATTGAGATAAGGTTTTTATTTGAAGACTTTTTATTAACTTACCTTGTAGTTCATCTAAGAGTAGAAAATAATCTACATACCACTCCGTGCACAGATGAGAATAAAAGTTTGGCAGCGTCACTATTGACTTATGGTGCAAAACTGTCAGACGCTACCTGATAATTAGTTTGGGATCCAAAGGGGAGAGTTTAAGTCCATTTCAAGTCAAGTTGCAAACTTAATTCATTCTTGTGCAGAATATTTTCCTGATTCCGAATATGTCCAGTACGCATAACAACTTCTTCGTAGTTTTGTTATGATTTATAATATTTTCTCTTTTTATATAAAAATCGCCGTATCTCTTAAGAGTATGTGACTAATCATTACATGTTGCTATGTTCGGCGGCTTGACACTTAGAAAAATAAATATATTGTGCTGAAATCATGGGATATAGTTCAAAAGATATAATGGCACGTCCCTGTTCCCAGTTACATTCGTACTTGAAATTTAATAAAATTGCACAACATATTAAAAAAAAGAAGCTAAAATGGGCAAGACAGACATGCCTTCATATATTTTGAATAATTTCCCAAACTTTCAACACAATATTTATATTTTTTAAAGTAAAAAGCCGCTAAATATAAACCATGTAACTGGCAACGTGACAGATTGTCACATATCGTTAAAGTTGATAAAATAGCGTTTTAATGAAACAATAATTTTATAGTAATGCTAGATAGTTGCGGTTTTTTTCTGAAATTTTCTACTTTTTGTCAACTTTTGTTTTAGAGCTATAATAACTAATGCTCGAACTAACTATATAAACTATTATGGTTTATAACTATCTTCTCAGATTTTGTCAGCCTTTCTTTAACTTTTTAGTTAGGAACAAGTGTGGGTGTCCACATGAAAATAAGGGCCCATATGACCGGTATGGAGTTACATACAGAATTATATAGCCGGATAAGTTCCCAGCATTTTAAGCCCAAGGCATTTTTGAAGTTGATACTTCGAAAAACGGCTTTTCGAAAAAAACGCATTTAACGTTGGCGAGAGCCATAAGCGCACATGTTACACTTTTCCGCGTGGAAAAATTTGGTGGCACTATACATACTGTTTCTGTTTAGTCCATCTTGAGTCGACACTGACGCGCTACAGGCTGACTGTCCAGTAGCTAGAATGGGATGTAACGCTTGGATCGACTAGTTTCTAGACAGATCGTCTATTTTGATAAAAAATATTTAATAATTATATAATATTTAGAATTACTTGTTAAAATGTGCAAAAAATATTTTTTAGATTGAATCATTTGCGCAAATTTTGGAAAAAGTTATGTATGCTGATCCTCAAATTTCTTTAGCTTGAAGTAAAAAAAAAAACATTTGACATTAATCAATTATAATAATCCAGTCCATGGATATAGAAGGGTATGTTTGGATACAAAGTATATTGAAATACAGAAAATTCTTCAAAGATTATTCTTTTTAATATTGCAAACATATTTATTGAACGAATGCATTATTTATCAACAGAATAATTCGTGTTTTTTGAATGCTAGTTCTTTTAATTAGGAACATTACGACAATTTCAATAAAAGTCGTAATTAATTGACAGATTTTAAGTTCTTTTAAAACCAAATTTAATTTAAAAAATTCATTATTTGGGCATCTGTATGGACAAAAGTTCGTCGTTTTTCACTTTGTTTCAATGACATCGAAAAAGAAATATTTTTTTCGTCAAAGAATGCCCGAACAATTCATTTGTTTGTCAAATTTGTTTGAAAGAATGCATTTATTTATTAAACTTGTTTTGAAAAATCATAAAATTTGTCAAATAATTATGAATTTTGCTGAAATTATAACGAAGTTCCGAATTAAAAGAACTGATATAGAAAAAACGTACTTTTTATAGACAAATGCATGAATAATGCATTTGTTTATCAAATTTTTCATAATATAACGAATAATAATCTTGAGAAAGTATGTCCATTATAATACCTATATCATGAGACAAATTTTGAGGGGGTCTTGAGATTTTCATTAATTTTGAAACGATAGTAGAATATACTTTCAAAATGTTTATATCAATGAATGGGCTGATCTTTTCTAAATGCGAAACGCCTATTAAAAGTTTAATTTAGTCTAAGCAAAGTTACTGTATTTACAAAAAAGCGGAACGACCTATATGCACCTATTATGAAACAACTTTTGGACTCTTGTACCGGTGTTTCATAATGCATGTCCCTATTATGGAACAACAGAGAAAAAGTGTTTTTTATATTAATATGGCTTATTTTAGATTATTTTCTATGTTAGTAAGTATACCATTAAGCCATTTCCCTTTCAGGGTAGGCGTGACACTACCCGATTCGGGTAGTGTTTCTAGGTGGATAGTTTCTTGTAGTTAGTAAATAACTACAAGTGTGGGCTCACCACACCCACGATGTGCCAACAGCACGCAGTATTCTCGAATGGTCATCCATCCAAGTACTAACCGCGCCCAACGCTGTTTAACTTCAGTGATCTGACGAGAACTGGTTTTTTCAGCGTGGTATGGCCGTTGGAATGTTAAATCGAAATAAATAGTACAATGAACTTTTATTTAAATCGTTAATAGAGATAAATAAATCGAATAAAAGTTTTCGTTAAAACTGACGAACCTAACCTATAAATGGTGGTTTTCTTGAACGAAGTGGATTAAATTTTATTTTTGCTCAAAAATGCTTGTTACAAGGAAAGAATTTTCATTTAGACGGATGAAAAAAGAACCATGAGGGATGGCGTCAAAACTTAAGAAACTCGGTCAAAGTGAAGTGTAAATAAAATATTAGGCTAAGTAACCTTTTCGTTTGGTTTTTTTTTTCTTTCATTGTACTTAATAATAACTTAATGTGTTTTGTTGAATATTTGTCCTTTTTGATGGAAAGTTAGTCTTCTTGGTTGATAATTCATATTTTTCCTCGAAAATTCAACAGTTTGTTTGAAATTTGTTTTCTCTGTTGACCGAAAATTATTTTTTAATTGAAAACGCAACTATTTTCGAAAATTTAACTTTTTTGGTTGAATTTGAATGTTTTTTATTTCAAATTAATATCTTTTTTGGTTTAAATTACAATTATATTACTTTGTTCGTTGAGAATTCATCTTTTTTAGTTAAATATTAAAATCCTTGGTTAAAAGTGTAACTCTTTTGTTAAAAAGTAATTTTTTTTTCGTTGAGGATTCATCATTTCAATTGAAAATTCATCTCTGATTGAAAATTTAACTACCTTGTTGAAAATCAATTTTTCTGACTGAAAATTTAACTTTTCCAGTTTAAAATTTAACTATCTTGTTGAAAATTCGATTTCTTTCGTTAGAAATTAGTTTTTTAAAACAGAAAAGTTAAATATTCTGTTTGGTTAGAAATTTATCTTTTTTGGATGAAAATTTAACTATTTTCTTGATAATTGATCTTTTTTACTAAAAATGAACTATTCAGTGGGAAATTTTTGTACCTTTTTGGTATAAAATTCAACTATTCCATTTGAAGATTCATCATTTTAGTTTAAAAATCATCACATTGGTTTAAAAGTGACTTTTTTGCTTGAAAATCAATTTTTTAACTTACCATTTAACTACTCCACGTTTTGTTGAAAATTCATCTATTTTTTTTTGTAAAATTTAACTGTTGGTTAAAAATTTATTATTTTTAGTTGAAAATTCAACAAATTGGTTGCAAATGCATACATTTTGTTGAAAATTTGTATTTTTTTGCAGAAAATTAATCTGCATGGTTAAATATTCATCTTTTTGGTTGAAAAGTCAACCATCCCGGTAAGAAGAGAAGAATTCAAAAAAATTCAGAATCTGAATTCCCATTAATACGTGAATTTTCCTTCATCGAAAGTTCCACCAACGAGTAGAAAAAAAAACAAAACCTATTCCTTTTAATTGACTTATAAAAATTTAATGGAAGTGTATTGGGAGGAATTAAAAAATGGAGGAATGCAAAAGAAAGAGTAGAAAGAAAGAGAATAATGTCACTTTGAAAATGCAAAAGCTAGTCTTTTTAATCCACTCAGAAAAATTTAATGAAAGCGTATTAGAAGGAATTAAAAAGTGGAGAAATGTCAAAGAAAGAATAGAAAGGAATAGAATAATGTAACTTTTAAGGCAAAACTGTGAATTGAAATAAATGCATTTTTTAAATAAATAAGTATTGCATTTGGGTAAATTATGTGAACATTTTTTTATTCATCTATCGAACAGAAACATATTTTGACTGATTTCATATGAAATCTGTCTTAGAACACGCACTACTGCTGTGCAAATTTGCATGGATTGCACAGCCACACAAAAAAAAAGTATACGGAGTCAAAAAAACGATCTATATAACATTGTAGTAATATTGGTCCAGCATAGTCGAAATCCAAATTTTTTTAATTTTCTGCTTACCATTTTTTTTGTTTGACTTTGAATTTTTGGTTTAGGTTAAATTTTTGCAACTTGACTGCTAAACATCTGAAATCGTTTTTAGGGTTAAGACAAAATATAAAATATTATTATTACAATCACTCCACCGTTATGGTAGACAAAAATTGAAATTTCCAAACTTATATTCCACCAAAACGAATAGAAAGTATGCAAGTGCAGATATTTTGTGGACAGATTAGAAGGAATTAAAATAATCGAAAATGAAGCATGTCAGAATGAAATTAAAAATAACCGTGACAAAAAAATTGAAATTTGCAAACTTATGTTGCACACGGAGGAATAGAAACCATGTAAGCGCACACATTTTGTGGACGGATTAGAAAGAATTAATTTAATCGAAAATACAGCATGTAAATATGGAATTGAAAATAACCATGAGAGGTGTGTCTACTGCTCGCATTAAGAGGAATTAAAAAAATGGAAAATATGTTCGCCTGCATGGAACACAACACAAGTGGCAATCGTTAAGGAAATAGAAAAGAATTGGTTTCGTAGATAAACCTATTCTTTCGTTGGGCACTTCTCCCGATAGAAAATTAGCACATTCAAAAAAATTAAATAATGCTCACTCTTTCGTTTATATCTGAAAATATTAATTTTTCTCTATTCTTCTCTTCTTACCGGGATTGCAATTGGAGATACATCATTTCATTTGAAAATTTATCACTTTCGTTAAAAATTGAACTATTTTGTTGAAAATTAATTTGTGTCACTTAAAGTTGAACTATTATATAATATTAACATAACATAAGCTATATTATATACATTACATAGCTATATATTAATGTAATAAAAACACATTTGATTGCAAACTTGCTTCTGTTCCATAAATAGGAGCGAACGTTGAAAACGTGTCCTTCGACATGAAACACCCATGTTTCTCCGTTTCATAAATGAGGACCACGTTAAAAAAGTTGTACGTATTATGAAACAACTAATTAATAAATAAAGTTGTATCCAAATAGAGAAATCGTGCAGTAATCTCAAATCTATAAACCTTAAGCTGTCATTCAATCTATTACACATGTGAAATCATCGAAATTTGTGAATACGCGAGATAAAACAAATTATAGGTATCAAGCCTTCTGACTCGAATAAATGACAGTCAATTTTCCCGAGTGTGAAGGTTAGATAATTAAAATTATTTTTTAATTTTTAAAACTTTAGAACATGGGACATGTTCATTGGACATGGGACATTGGGAAATGTTTCATGATAGGTACCTTTACCTTATCGCTTTCATCCAAATTTCTTGCAAAATAACTTGAAAAAACGTAACATTATTGAAAATTATAGAGAACACAAGTTTAACAAAAAATTTGTGTAGACAAATATTTTTTGTTAATTGCATCATGATACATGTTTAAATAATGTTACTCTTGAAAAAAATAGGCGATTTCAACAATTTTCCTCTCGCCGAGCGCCGGGAACGTAAAATATAAAAAAGCAATTTTTTTCATCATACATATTTGTTTATTTACAAAATATTTAAAAAACTGCATACGAAATTCAGGCTTCGCAATTCTCTAAAAAATTTTATCAACTTTTTGGTGATTGTGAATACTCTTTTTTTAAAGTTCCTTCAATAGATGTATATTAATACAATTTATAATATGAATTGATATTAAAAACAGACGTATTTTCCTTGTCTTTTTTACATTCTCATTCTAATGAGAAGGTATTGGTTTTATGTAAAATTTGACATTGTCGGTTTTCATCAAATCTCCACGTTTTGAGACCCCCTGAGCTAGAAAAAACGATTTTTACCAAGGTATATGTCCAAGGTCCAAATATATAACATACCAAGGTCTGTCTTTCTGTAGTCTGTCTGTCTGTAGCCACGATAACTTTCGAAAAAATGATCAGATTTGATTGAGCTTTGGCACACTTTTTTATGGCCTAAAAAGAGAGAACGAGTTCGTTAACCAGCTATTTTGGATGAAAATTCAAAAAGTGAGCACATTTTGAAAATTTTTGAGACCACTTTTTTTGAAGATTTGAAAATTCTATGTACGGTTGTTAGTAGTACGCGAAATGACGAACAAAATATTCTTATGACTTTTCGTGATAAAAAAAAATTACTGGAGTTATAGCATTTTCAAAATTCCAAAAAATAAACGAAAATGAACATTTTAAGCCGAAAAACGCACGATATGAAAAAAAGTCCTATAACATTTTCATAACAACGTTTTGAATTTTTTGAAAAATACAAAATTCAAATTTTGATCGCACAAAAAATTAATGAAAACTCAAAAAAGCCATTTTGCTGTCAAACTATGCAAGATACTAGAAAAGATCATCTCACGAAAATTGTGCACCTAAAAAAGATCTACAAATTTCTTATCATTCACTTTTTGATATGACGCGTAGTTTTTGTTTTATTCGTAAAAAACAGCATTGAAAATAGAAAAATCAAATTTTCAGACGAATATTACCAGCTACGAAAAAATGACCGAAACAAAATTTGTTCATCCAAGGAAGAGGTACAAATTTATTGTGACTCACGTTTCGATAGGATGCGTGGTTTTTTCTATTCGTGAAAATAACATTGACAGTAAAAATATCAAATTTTTGAAAAAACAATGCAAGGTACGAAAACATATAAATGAACAAAAATTGTGCATTCAAAAAATACTTACAAACCCGTAATCAATTTTTGTGGTAAGAATATATTGAAAATGAAAAAATTAACTTTTTTGATAAACGGCACAAGCTAAAATAAAATTTTAACTAATAAAATTTGTCGCCTGAATTATATCATTACTTTTCATTTGAAATCAAATACAAATTTAGTAATTTGTATATGAAGAACATATAACGCGAAACACAAAGTGCGCGTTCAGTGTATTTACCAAATCGCACGCCGTAAGTGCGCTCAAATTTTTTTGTTTCTATCATACGGTTCAAATGATTTTCAAATCAAATATCGAGCGCGAAGCGCGAGTGTCTGAATGAGATTGTGTTCCTTAAGGTCGATAGAACCTTGAGTAAATAAAGTTCCTTTTCAGTCTAAAATAAAAACAAATTTAACAATCACTTAATATGTAGAGGTTTTGATAATTTTATAATATTTTCAAACAAACTTTTTCTTTTCATCGAAGTCGAACACGAAGTTCAAAAATCTAGAGGAGCCGAGCGTAAAGCGCGATGTAAATACGCCCGAGCGCGTAGCGCGAGGTGAATACATAATCGAGCGCGAAGCGCGAGATAAATATATGATCGAGCGCGAAGCGCGAGATCTAACAGTCGCGCGCCCTAGGCGCGCTCAAACTTGCGAGCGCAGCAAGCCGCGCGCAGATTTTTTTTTTGCACTTGTATCCAATTTCATATCAAAAATAATAAATATTAATTCGCTGAAACTTTACTAAACGGCAAAAAACATTAAAACAGACGTTGGTAGGCTACTATTTTTTTAGAATAATAAACAAAATTTATTCCTGTTTTACCGACTTAATAATTTTTTTTCCACATAAAAAAATATTGGTCCATCGACATCCATTTTAATGTTCTTTATTAATTCTAAAAGTTTTAGCGAATAAATGTTTATTATTTTTGAAATAAAATTTGATAAATCTAAAATTGGGTAATCTAGGTACCTATACCAAGTACTGCAGGGGCCTGTAGTACCTTTTCGTACTCAGCGGCCATCTTAGTACGTGACGTCACGAAGGTACCATAAATCAGTAAAGATTATGGTTATGGTCCTGACTCGTGATGAGCCTAATAATGATGGGATATTGGGGGTTCAAACTGCCGGGAGAGGACTATACCTGCCCATACTGTGATCTTAAGTTGGTCTTTCTTTTCACGAAATCTTTAACAGTTCGTTGATCAAACTTGGAGAATTAATACTGTAATTAAACTGATAGCCGTTCCTAAATATACTTACTATCTAGCTTTAAGAATGAACAAAACTAAGCAGCTAAAATACTTATAAGAAAATAACGAGTTGTGTAGGAAAGAGACAGTGACTACCCTGCTTAAAATGACGAATAGGACCCGATAGAGTCAGATACAAAACCGGATAAAGGTGCGGATAGCCCACGTTGGATTTTATTCTGTCTCTATCTGGATCTCTTTCGGTTCGTAAAGTCTTAAACGGAAAACTAGCGACTCTATCCGGATTTTAATCCGGATGACATGGAAAATAGCATTTTATCTGGCCCTATCCGGAACTTTGTCGGAACTTAAGTTAGAAGACTCTTTTCATATAAGTGCAACAACCGTTTTCTATCTGGATCTATCGGCTTTGAAGCGAACATCGGAAACAGAAAACTGAATTATTTGCCCGACGGAATCCTATGCGGCCCTATCTGAAACTATATCGGAACTTACATTAGAAAACTGTTTTCGTTTAAGACTAAAAACGGGTTTCTATCTGGATCTATTCGGCTTTAAAGCGAACATCGGAAACAGAAAGCTGAATTATTTTCCCGACGGAATCTTATGCGGCCCTATCAGAAACTATGTCGGAACTTACATTAGAAGACTGTTTTCGTTTAGTCGAAAGACGGGTTTCCATCTGGATCTACCCGGCTTTGAAGCGAACATCGGAAACAGAAAAATGAATTATTTGACCGACGGAATCTTATGCGGCCCTATCTGGAACCATGTCGGAACTTACATTCGATGACTGTTTTCGTTCAAGTCCGAAGACGATTGCCTATCTGGCTCTATCCGGCTTCCAAGCGGATTTTGGAAACAAAATCGAATTGTTTGCGTGACGGAATCTTATTCGGCCCTATCCGGAACTCTATTGGAACTTACGTTAGGAGACTGTTTTCGTCTAAGTCCGAGAACGGTTTCCTATCAGGCTCTATCCGGCTTTCAAGCGGATATCGGAAACAGAAAATGGAATTATTTGCCCGACGGAATTTTATGTGGCCCTATCTGGAAATATGTCGGAACTTACAACACGGAGAAAAATGGAGGAATAATTGTTATGAAACGTGCTGTATTACATTACAGATTATTATGGTACTAGTGACTATTGCTCGAGTACAGGTACCCTTTCTAAACTGTTTAGTTGTGATTACTAGATCACATCATTCCTATATATATAAATGAGTGTTTGATAGACTAATAAAATTAAATGTGATATATATCTTACTTTGATTGATTTCAATACAGTACCTTTGGTAAAAGACACCTTATTTAGTAAATCCTATTCAAAATATATTACTATGTATAGTTAAGTTTAGAGACAAAATAAGATGCGTCGTGCAATGTCAAATATATGACGCGTTTAGAGACGCTGTTATTAGCCAATAACGTTGAGTCTATGAGCCTTCTGCGACTCAGTACCAGAAAGCTACCACTAATATCAGGGCTAACCAGAGCAAGCGTAGTAGCGCTGCATTACCGCCATCAGTTCGCGAGTTCGTGCCATTCTCGACTATAACTTTTTTTATATTTTTTTGTGGATTACAAAAGAAGATAATAAACGCTATTAAAATGACAATAAAACGATGAATATCTCAATTAAGTCAAAAGTTAAGAAATTAAATAAATTTAAAAAAACATTGGGGGTTTATGAAAAACATAACACGAAATTCAAATATGAGAATATGTTGTTTTTTTGTAAGATATAGTTTATACGTTTTTTAAATAAAGGGTTGCAGTACAAAGCTAGTTAACCGACATTTTTGGCAAAAATGAGATTTTTGCATTAAAAATTATTAAAAAATCAAGTACATGTTGTTAAAGGATTTGTTTGAAATCTCATTTTTATTGTAGTAATAAAAAGATTGGTAATTCGTAACCAGATACCTGACTCTCTGTACACATGTCTGCTGTCTTCTATTTTTTTTACATTCCTAACTTCTTATCATTTTTAAAACTTTTTTTGTGACCATATTCCTCTTCCTAAAAGTTTTTAAGTACTGTAAAATAATAATATACTTTTTTTCAAAGTAAAAATTTTAAAATAAAGCTATTTGCCACGTTGTTTGCCCCAAAATACTGTAATCAAATTCCAACATGAAATGTTAAATCTTCATTTTCTACCAAAAGCCACTTTTATAACTTTTACAACAGTACAGTGCGATACCGCCATATTAAATCTTTATTTTCCCGGAACAGAATAAGTTTTTTCTATGAAAACTTTTTTATTCTTATTCAGCCTCTCCATATTTCGAGAGCAAGTTTTTATTATTTTTAAAAATTGAAAAATAGATTTTTAGTAGCTATCTAAAAACGATTTTCAAAACCCATGAAATTAGAACCGCCAAATTCTTGAATGATTTACTCGGGAATTGGTTAACTTTTTCTAGGCAAAACTCATTTTCTCCCAATTTAGCAACTCAATATCTCGGGAGCAAATTTTTATTTTTTGATTAAACTCAAAATTACACTTTTTATCGTGATCATCAACCGAGCCTGTTTTAATTTGAGGTTCCTGTCACTTTGAGATTGTAAACTTCCATGTTTTATTTCTCGGAACTGGAAAATTTTTTTAATTATACTATTTTGGCCTTAATTTAGAAACACTTCAGCTCTGGAGTAAACTTTTGTTTTTAACTTTAAATGGTGATTTCGATTTTACAGAATGTTATTTCGCTATCCTAAAAAATTTCGATTTTTTTGCTTATCTAATTCTGTATACTGCAACCCTTCAAATATTGTTCCAGAAATAAAATAAAAAAATTATTTAACAAAAAAACACCGTTTACTTCACTTACCTATGTTTGTAATTTATTATACTATTATACTATTTATTATATTATATAATGTGCATTCTTATATTTGATAAAAATGTATAAATAATTATTAGCTTTTAGAAAAATTTTATAAAAGCTTTATTATTTAAAATTTTTCATTTTCCACATTTTTACTAAATAAGATTAGTGTAACTATAATTATTAGATTATTTTTTATGCTGGAAAATTGTACTGAAATTTAAATATTTTTTACTTATAATACATCTGAAAGTAATAAATCCTTTAAATTTTGGAGCTTTACAATTTGAAGAGAAATCACAAATTAAATGAATATTTAAATTAAACATTTAACTATTAAAATTTAAATATTATTATTACGCATTTTTAAATCCACCTATTCATATGAATTGTGTAAAACGAAAAAATATTCCTCCGTTAGCCCTGGCATTTCAGCGAAAAAGCTTGGCTGAGATTTTGTCGACAAAATCCAAGCGATACATTAGCGTAATTAGCTAGAGCGTGCGGTTTAGATTTAGGTTGTTTAGGTAGGGTTCGAATCCCCAGCGGCTGCGATTTTTCATAGCGTTGTGCATGTGATTATGTTTGTAAGTGACCGTGCGCGCAATTGCATAATTTCGTAAATTGCGTAAATATTCCGCATAGAGCCGGATAAAGAACCAGATAGGCCAAATAAAATAGGGCTGGACAACGAAAATATTTCGTATACAACCAAATAAAAAACCAGATAGAAAAAATTGTATACACCGACCAAGTTCCGCATAGAGCCAGATTTAAAACCAGACACAAATACCGTATAAGTATCCGGATAGAATCAGATGAAAACCGTATAGGGTTTTACTGGACACCGATAATATTTCGCATATAACCGGATAAAAAACCAGATAGAAAAAATTGTATACACCGACTAAGTTCCGTATAGGACCGTATTAAAAGTCGGTGCCAAAAACCGTATAAGTATCCGGATAGAATCTGATGAAAACCGTATAGGGCTTTACTGGACACCGACAATATTTCGTATACAACCGGATGAAAAACCAGATAGAAAAAGTTGTATACACCGACCAAGTTCCGCATAGAACCAGATTTAAAACCAGACACAAATACCGTATAAAAATCCGGATAGATGCGAAGAAATTCCGAATCCTATCCGTCTCTATCGGATCCTATCTGTCATTTTAAGAAGGGTATTAAATATCATTGCTGTGAGTTATAACTATTCGTCGTTGCTCAGTCTCAAGAGACTTAACCCATGAACGGCGGGTTTTTTTGCATCACCGATTTCGTTTTCCTTTTCATATATTGTTATCTATCCACTAAGCTGCCCGAATGTCGAATCAGTTTTTAGTTCTGCTTACGCTTATGAGCGTGGGAGGGTGGTCCCATATGGTACCGCTAGCCGCTTGTCGTGTCTTCCCCCGGGCACAAACGAACGTATACTGTAAGCTTGTACTTCTTTATTGCGGAAGTGTGTTAGGGAATAAATTGAGCCAGCAAAAGCTGCAACTCGCAGCCCATGACATTCCAACTGTTTAAACCCTGGAAAACATGCATGAGAAGACGATTCGTAGGTTTTATAAGGTAAGTGAAAAGAATAATACTGATTTTTGGAATTATTGCATCATTATTTTATTTGAAATTTATAAAATGTTGTACGAATCACTTGACACTTATAATTGCTCTATTACAGGTCCTGTGGGAAACTTCACAGTCGCGCTAAACAAGAATAACAGTAATAAGAATTGTTTTAAAAATGGTTATTGAGCTGATGACATTAGATGAGTAAGTACATAAATAATCAAGTTGGCATATTTGTGAAAATGTAGACGATCAGGTCTCTCGCTTCACATCAATGGGCCAACTCCTTGTGTGGAATTCGTCGTTACAGGCTACTGTGACGGCGTGGTGTTTCACAATAGAATTTATCTATTGATTAACAA
>CAKNYM010053457.1:67674-95608 GCA_932195095.1 Andricus curvator
AATCTCGGTAAGACCTAGTTTGCAGAGAAATTGTAGGAAAAAGCAGAACTTCCCTGCATTTGTCGCCAAATGTTTCTCTCTACATGGTACTTTTTCCTGCAAATCTCCGTTACATCTAATTTGCAGAGAATTTGCAGAACAGTCAAAACAGTCAAAATAAATAATCAAATTGACACAAAATGAAAATTATTTAACTTTTATTTTTCAAAATTGAACGGGGCCTTTTTGAAAAGGCGAACAGAATTTTAATACGAACATTTGAATAAACAATCTATTATTTATCCTTATAATTAAAATTACGAGATCTCGTGAATATGGCAATTCAATCCATAAAAGTACAAAAGATAAAACGATCTTGAAAACATTCTAGTATCTATGAAAAGTTTTTTGTTGATTTAACATTTTATCACTTTTCAAGCGATTATTCATATAGAAAACAATTTAGATGCGGTTCAAACGCAGTACTAACATTTTTAGTACATGACAAAACTAACAAATTGAAATAAATATTGCTAAAGTATACACTTTTAATAGTATCTTATTTATCGGTGAAGTCTCATTTTGATATTTTTTTCAATGCATATTAAAAACTATATCACATTCTTTTTATACTAAGAATATATTACCAGGCTTATATTCTTAACAGGCTTTAAAATAGTTGTATTAATATTTAAAGACTAAATCTCAGACTTGTCAACAAGCGTTAATAAAAAAGTTGGAACCGTCGCAGAAAGAATCTGACTACTAAGACGATGGAAAAAATGTCACTAGCAGGTAGTCTAATGTATAAAAATATGGCAGTAATCACACGAATCAAAATCGCTTTCTACCCATGGTGCACACAATACTTTTTTCGAATGTTTTTCGAGGGGAGTCAGACGAAAAACAAATTTTTGCATGAAATATCTGAAACATTAAAGATGCGCATGAAACCTTTTGAGAAAATGGACGTATGTATCACATGAGTACAATTTAAAATACACACAAGATTTATTGAAATTGACTTACGAAGGTACTGGGGTCGAAGGCTTGAAATTGGACTCGATATATGATGAATTTTTATCTCCAACTTTCACAGTGTTGGATAGCTTATCTTCCCCTACATTCGAGATGGAAGACAATAACGGCGTTGCAGACAATTCGATACTTTTGCGCTTCTTTTTTAGTTTATCTGCAATTTCTTTCAGTCGTTTTATTTCATTTCCAACATTTGTTTGTGTAGCCGGATTTTTACGCGAAGTCTCGTCATCAGAAGACGTCGTTAGAATATTTTTCGGAGTCTTAACAACACGGCCGCTGGTCGACACTCTTGGGTTCTTAGTGAATAGTGACAAATTTGCCTTTTTATTTTTTGTGTTCTGTTGGAGTTCCATAATAATGCTAAAAATATAAATATATGTAAATATTAACTGTTTATAAATACCCAGTTTCTATCTAATTTTCACAAACGTTTGGTTTCAATCAGAATAATTTTTTTTGCAAAAAGAAATCAGTAACTATCAGAAACAGAGGACTTTTTCAAAACATTCAGAAAGAAAGATTTTTAGTTCGAAACAAAATTTGATTAAATAAAATACTTATCTGTTTTCACAAAAAGTTTCTGTTTATTTAATCGCAAATGTAATAGTTTGTTTTAAATAAATGAAAAACTTAATCACAGACTTTAATAGACAATTTTATTTTATTTTTGAGGCTTTCAATACAAACAAATAACGTATTATCTTTCAAAAAGACGTAAATTGTTCTTCTGGAAATTCAAGTACAGTTAAAGACAATGCTTGTCATTCTTTGACAAAAGTGCAAATAGACTATAATTTCAATGTCAGTTAAGCGCGTAGCACGCGCGTTTGGTTTTTGCTACAGATAAAATTGACTTTTAACTCGAAATCTTTGAAAAGGGCATAAGCGCTAAAACCAAAAAATAGATACAAATTTTATTTGGTCACATTTGGAGGTTAGGAATATTTTTAAAGGTTTAAGATCTTAAGGAAAGCAATATGAAACAATGATCAAAAATTTGAGGTTAAAATGTTAAATTTTGTACTGCTTATATGGTACTTACCACAATTCCTTGCAGAATTAATGATGCAGCGTTGAAGCGATTCAAAAACTTTAAAATCCAGTACAACTTATGGTTAAAAATACGATACGATCACGAGCTGACACAATAAAATTAATAAACCTTCGAAGACGCCAAAAAACGAGAGAACACTCAACAGCGGGAAACGGAAATTCGACCGGAAAGCAGCGCTAAAGTTGACTGTCTGCGCGTGTGCTTCCCGCCGCTGGAGAAATTCTGTCATTGGCTGTAATCTAGCGCGCGATTCAAAATCGAATTAAATTAATTCGATTCTTATGAACTATGTTTTTTGCATCAAATTTTTTTAAACAAATTTCTTTGAAAAATAAAAATTACTCATTTTTGTATGTACATTAAATTAGGCCGTGTCTATTATCGTCCAGAAATTCTGTACGACTAGCCTTCTTAATTTTTCAGTATGACGAGTAAATAGAGGCTAGCTATCCAGATTTTTTTTCTGAATTTTTGTTTTGAAAAATAATTTATTTATATCGAAAAAGTTTCAGACAATATTTTGTCTGCAATTTTTTCGATTTTTTTATATATATAAACAAAGTCGATAAAGGTTGATACTTGCATTACATTTAAACTGTTTGAACTTCTAAATTTTGTTTTGCGAAAAAGCCTTGTAAGTAGTAAAAAGTTGGTTTACTTTATAATTTCTTGAACGATGTTCTTCTTTTAAGTTGAATTTTTAATGTGCCCGTTCTGTGCGTCGCATATGCGCAACATTGCGTGCCTGAAAGCGTGATTGCGTGGTGCGACACATATGCGTCGCACTAAAACGCCTCTCACGAAATTGGGAGTGAGTGCGGACGAAATTTCTGCATTTTCGCTCGCACGCGTGCGTCGCACGGCGTGCGGGTGACGTGCCCCGCACGATTGTTATCTGAGGTGCATTTAACCAGAGGAGAATTAGGAACCGCAGAGCTAGAGAACGATTTCGAGCATGACAGCGAGACAACGGCTGAGGGCGACCCTGGCGAAATTTTCGGTTAGGAATTTATTCCTAACCAATCCGAAGTCATCCGAATCATTCCGGAATCTGTATCCGAACCAATCCGAGTTAATCCGAACTAATTCGAAAAAAATTCTACATTTCGTTCGATCGAAATTGGTTAAAAATTGATCCGACTCCATCCGATTCAATCCGCACTTCCAATCCGAATCAAAATTTTCAAACCGAATGAATCCGAACTAGGATTGACCTAAACCGATTTTCAATCCGAATGAATCCGCATGAATCTGAGGTCAGATTGAATGGGATTCATTCGGATTGAAAATCGGTTTAGGTCAATCCGAATTCGGATTGATTCGGATTCATTTGGATGGAAAATTTGTTTCGAATTGATTCGGATTGGAAGTTCGGATTGAACCGGATTGAGTCGGATTAATTTTTAACCGATTTGGATCGAACGAAATGTAGAACTTTTTCGGATTGGTTCGGATTGATTCGGGTTGGTTCGGATACAGATTCCGGAATAATACGGAATGATGCGGAATGAATTCCTATCCGATACTTTCGCGAGGGGAGTCATATAAATACCTGGGCATTCGCGAATCTACCCTAGTGGACCGGCTGAACGCAAGCGTTACGCTACAGCGTAACCATAAAGTAACTCTAAAGTAATCTTAAAGTAATTTCGAATTATAATGAATAAAAGAAACAAAATAAATATCTAAATTGTTGCAATTATAATTGTACATTAGAAGATAATGCCGTAATTGCAATACGTGTATTTTTTAGCGTTAGAAATTTAAAAAACATAGGTGCTGTCATTGAAGTCTGCTAAAGGCGACTTTAAGCGCATCTGAGTAGATCTGAGTATATGCACTTGAAGTCGCCTCTAGCAGACCTTCAATGACAGCCACTATGTTTTTTTAATTTCTAACGCTCAAAAATAAACTTACTGCAATTACGGCATTACCTTCTAACGTAAATTTTAATGTACAATTATAATTGCAATAATTTAGATATTTATTTTTTTATTTTTTATTCATCATAATTCAAGATCACTTTAAGGTTACTTTATGGTTACGCTGTAGCGTAACGGTAGCGTTCAGCCGGTCCGCCAGGGTAAGGGTATTCAGCAAACGATAGTGAAGAAAAGCCTAATGACTGCCTTCACTACAAGACTCAGATTGATTCTGAAGAGTTCTCTTAACTCGGCAAACAAGATCAGGGCAATCAATACCTATGCCATCCCTGTCCTCACGTACTCTTTTGAGCTCATCAAATCGTCGAACACCGACCTCGATTCGGCGATTGAAAGGGTAGTTCTACCACGAGATAGAGGGGGTAGGGGCGTTGTAGATTTCAGGAAACTGTGTAAGTCACAAGTTATACAGTTGCGAGACTATTATAACAGCAAGCGACATGTTACGGTTTGCAACACCATCTGTAAAGCGGATTTTGACTATACGCCCTTGAATTTGTCCTCAGAGGAGGCCTTGAATATCAGGGCAGAAACCATCGAGGAATTAGAAACGCGATGGAGACAGAAAGCCATCCACGATTCAGGATAGAGCTGTCAGCGCCAGAAATAATTGCAAACACGTATTACAACAATACGTGGTTGTCCGGTGCCGATTATGTGGAGATAGCAACGAATCCATCAAGCACATTATTGATTGTTTTCGCGTAATGGCTCAAAGAGAATTAACGCACAGACATAATGATGTGGCGCATTATACATTAACAACTTGTCCTAAACCTAGGACTCTTAACAGAATGGATGCCTTTCTACAGATACATTCCAATGCCCATTTTAGAAAACGAAGATTACATCTTATATTGGGATGTTACTATCCAGACGGATCATCATTACTTCCAACGCTCGCGGCCGCTGTGTAAGGATAACAGCGGTAAAATACGAACTCCAAACTACACATTGCTCCTAATATATATATATATAATTTATTTATTTATTTATATATATATAACATCCTCATCTTTTGAGTCCCTTGACTTAGTTCGTGGCTTTGATGAAAAATCGGGTTCACCACGCCGCCTGAGCGGTGACACAATTATCTGCAATAAAATAAAAAATTTCAACCTTTGCCGGAAAGTTTTATACAGGACTCTGAAACTTTGGCCCTATTAACTTGTGCATAAAAGAGAAAAGCATAATTTTTATTTCAAAAAGATTTCTTTTTGCCGCTTTAAAGTACAGTGTTTGCGACTGAACAGAAAACTTAAATTTTATTATCCAAATTTTAAATTATGAACTCTGTCTAAGACTTTTTACGTTATTATTATTTCATTACAATATGTTAGGCATATGAAGTGTACATTTGGTGAGAAATATATGGGTAATTTCAAGTTAACTTTGGAATTCATGTATGTCGCTAACTTCATAGCCTTAATGCTTGCAATATTATATTTTATATTTTTTTTAAAGTAAATGGTGTGTTAAACTATAAGAACAAAGATTCCAAGTCCAAGTTCACCACTTCGACTAGTTTTTCTGAACATTCCATAGTTATAGTGAAATTTCTTTGTTTGCTTAATTACTTGAAATACTATTCAATACTTTGGAACAATTGTTTTGAATAATTAACATTCTTCAAATAATTCTGTACAAATATATTTATCCTTGTCCCCGAAATTCGCATCAACTACGTCCACCGAAGTTTTTTATGTATATTTCGAGTATAAAAGACAAAATTAACATAAGTTCTCTTTAAACAGTGTGGGGAAATTATTTTTGAATCATATCGCAAAAATATATTATAATTAACGACTTTGAAATGCAAAGTTTACCGGTGTCGAATTTCGAAGTTAATTTGGAATGACCCATATACAAACATATGTATATATTTTATTAAATATATAAATATGTTTAGGAACTAAAAATGAAGTGTGTCGTAACCTGCTTTTAGGCAATAAAATGAATAAAATTAGTTAGCTTCTCATAGATTATTACATTGCTCTTTACTACAGTTGTTTTGAAAACAATTACATTATTTTACTGGATCATAAATGTTTTTAAATATTTTATTTTCTAGAATTAAAATTTTACGTGAGTTTTAAATAGGCGCACCAATACATCACAACTCTGGCAGGTTTGAAAGTGGTGGGGGGTAGGATTCGACCGGGTGCCGTCCTGTCTGAATCCACTCATAGAACCAGCAGTGGGACTCCGATGCCTTAAGGGGATTTATCAGCGTTATAAAACGGTATCCCAGTTTCCGGCCGCACGGTTGAATATTTTTGTCTGATATTTTGCATACCTCATCTAAATATTAGTCTGTTTTGGTGTGAAGTCTCGGTTTTTTGAAAAAATGTCTATATTTGACGTTATAAACAAAAATAAAAGAACATACATACATAGATTAGCAGTTCGAACTCGAAAGTTCATTGCCTCACTACCCGATTCGGGTAGTGATTCTAGGTGGATATTTACTACCAATGTGGGCCCACCACACCCACGACGGGCCAACAGCGCGCAGGTATTCCTGAACGGTTACCCATCCAAGTACTAACCGCGCCCAACAATGCTTAACTTCAGTGATCTTACGAGAACTGGTGTTTTCAGCGTGGTATCGCCGTTGGCCAAAAATAAATAATAAATAATAAATAAAATAAAAAATAAATAAATAAATAATAAAAGAACAATAGAAAAAAAACCAGTGACGCTCAGTACTAGCTGAGTGTGTATTTTCGAGGCCTGGGCAATCGACCCCCGTCAAATTTACGAGGCAGACTCCCCGGAGCGCGTCGAATTACCCGAAACGAATCACCCTTTCATTGTTATGAGATGCAGGCCGGTTAAAAAAACTGAAATTATGAAAGCATCACGTAATTCAATTTCAATTAGCAGAAATAGTTTATTCATATAATTTCAAGATAGTAAAAAAAAGATTCATGAAAATCGGTTAATATTTGCAGTAATAATAGAATTGTTGAAGTGCAAACGATAGTATGTCAAGATACACCGCTAAATTTCCAGAAGCACCTTAGTCAGGAATTGTTGCATTTTCATTTGTTTATTTATATATGTTTACTCGAAGTATGAGAGAATCGAGATTTTTCACAAAATCATTATTTACTCTTCAATAGCGGTTTGCATGTAATGAGAATCATCTTAAATCGACGCAAGAGTACTCCCAGAATGCAAATAATTTGATTATTGTCTGTTTTAATTGTTATAAACAAATTACATTAACAAACAGCCACATAGTGTAATTTTTGTTGAAACAAATTTGTTTTCGGATAAATATGCTTTAAATTATAGTGAGAGTGACTGTTAGTCATAATTTTTATGAAACATCAACAATTGTAAATGTTGTAAACAATTCTTTGCAAAAATTTGAAATTTGTGGTTTTTTCTATTTCGGTTCTTCCTTTATTATCTGAAATTATGTAGATATTCAGAAAAGTGATATATGTTTGATTATGTGTGTTCAAATACAACAGTTGTTGATTTTATAAACAAATAAAATAAGTAAATATAAAACTTTGTGCTGGAAAATAATTTTTTTTGCACTGAAACTGCTTCGAATGTTTTTGAGAGAGATTTACAGTAACTGTTTCCATGTACAATTCACAATAAACAGTTGTTATTATTTAATTTTAAATATTACGATTCGTAGGTATTTAACAATATTGTAATTATTATTCAAAAAAGTTTGTTGTTCTCTGGAAATAGTTTGAATTATCGTGAGAGTGATTATCAGTAACAATTTCTATAAAACATTATACACAATTTTTTTTGAAAATTGTGGAATTTGTGCTTTTTCAATTTCGGATTTTCCTTTATCAATTGAATTTCTACAGGTATTATTGAAAAGAACATAGGTTCAATTATATTTGTTAAAATACAAATCCTAAACAAATGAAATAAGTAAATACTGTGGCTTTTCGGCTTGCAAAATACTTTTTTTTGTACTGAAATTGCTTCAAATTTTTGTCACGAATTTTTCATGTATTTAAAAAAGCCATTTATTGATCCATTTTACCAGATCAATAAATCGGTTACCTAAGGCCAAAAGACACATACATCCTGCAATTTATATCCACCGGCCATTAAAAAAAAAATCTTCCGATTGGCGAAAGCCGAGTCATGCCAAAAAATTTTAGTTCTTCATTTGCATTGCTTATAAAATGAACAAATAGAATGACATATGTATCATTTAAGATAATTCAGATATTCTGGGAAATGATATACATGTCATTCTATTTGTTCATTTTATAAGCAATGGAAATGAAGAAATTAAAATTTTTGGCATTTTTCCGTTAGAAAACTCGGCTTTCGCCAACTTTTTTTAATGGCCGGTGGATATAAATTGCAGGATGTATGTGTCTTTTGGGCGTAGGTAACCGATTTATTGTTAATTTTTACATGGAATTAGTGACAGCAAATCTGTCTCACAAAAATTTGAAGCAATTTCAGTGCAAAAAAAAAGTATTTTGCAGGTCGAAAAGCCACAGTTTAGTATTTACTTATTTCATTTGTTTAGGATTTGTATTTTAACAAATATAATTGAACCTGTGTTCTTTTCAATAATATCTGCAGCATTTCAAATGATAAAGGAAAATCCGAAATTGAAAAAGCACAAATTCCACAATTTTCAAAAAAAATTGTGTATACTGTTTTATAGAAATTGTTACTGACAATCACTCTCACGATAATTCAAACTATTTCCAGAGAACAACAACCTTTTTTCAATAAAAATTACAATATTGTTAAATACCTACGAATCGTATTATTTAAAATTAAATAATAACAATTGTTTATTGTGAATTGTACATGGTAACAGTTACTGTAAATCTCTCTCAAAAACATTTGAAGCAGTTTCAGTGCAAAAAAAATTATTTTCCAGCACAAAGTTTTATATTTACTTATTTTATTTGTTTAGAAAATCAATAACTGTTGTATTTGAACACACATAATCAAACATATATCACTTTTCTGAATATCTACATAATTTCAGATAATAAAGGAAGAACCGAAATAGAAAAAACCACAAATTCCAAATTTTGGCAACAAATTGTTTACAACATTTACAATTGTTGATGTTTCATAAAAATCGTGACATATTCATCCGAAAACAAATTTTTTACAACAAAAATTACACTATGTGGCTGTTTGTTAATGTCATTTGTTTATAACAATTAAAACATTGAAGGTTGTAGACCTTTTGAACGAAAAAAATGCGTTTCCTCCCATAGTGCGGTGTATCTTGACATACTATCGTTTGCACTTCAACATTTCTATTATTACTGCAAATATTAACCGATTTTCATGAATCTTTTTTTCACTATCTTGAAATTATATGAATAAACTATTTCTGCTAATTAAAATTGAATCACGCGATGCTTTCATAATTTCAGTTTTTTGAACCGGCCTGCATCTCATAATAATGAAAGGGTGATTCGTTTCGGGTAATTCGACACGCTCCGGGGAGTCTGCCTCGTAAATTTGACGGGGTTTTTTTTCTATTGTTCTTTTCTTTTTTTTTATAACGTCAAATATAAACATTTTTTCAAAAAACCGAGACTTGACAGCAAAACAGACCAATATTTAGATAAGGTATGCAAAATATCAGACAAAAATATTCAACCGTGCGGCCGGAAACTGGGATACTGTTTCATAACGCTGATAAATCCCCTTAAGGGCCCGAGCACAATGGAGACCCGAAACCTGAACCCGAAGATAACTCTGTCCTTTTTTACCGTAGCTACGGTTCAGGTTTTTCAGGTCTCCATTGTGCTCGGGCCTTAAGTCGAACGGACCTCACTTTCTACCATGTGAGATAGACAACGAGGCGCGATCCAAAACGAAACGATGGTTCCGAAAGTTCTCTTTCTATCGTATATGGTAGACAGAGAGAGTCTCATCGTTTTGAAATGATAAATACGACTTGTTGTGTGACATGGCTGTTTAGTACACAAGAGGTTAGGGAGAGGCTGAAGGAGGTAGTGAAGAAAGTAGAGAGGGGTAGGGATTCCCACGAGGGTGGAGAGAAGGGTTAATAGTGCATCTGTACAAAAAGGGAGATAAGGATAGGCAGGAAAATTATAGAGGGATTACGCTAATGAATACGGCGTATAAAGTATACGCGATGGTGGTGGCGGAGAGGCTGCGGAAGGATGTCAAGGGGAAAGGAATATTGCCGGAGACGCAGGCGGGCTTTAGGGCAGGTAGGAGTACTATCGACAATATCTACGTTCTGCAGAACGTGGTGGATAGAGAATTAGCGAAGAAGGGGTCGAGAGTGTACGCGTTTTTTGTGGATCTAAAAGGCGCGTTTCCGTCGGTGGATAGGGGGAGGTTGTGGGAGGCGATGGAGGATAGGGGAGTGGAGAGAGGACTGATCGAGAGGGTAAGGGAGATATATGAAGAGACCAAAGATAAGGTAAGAGGAGGGCAGGGGATTTCGGAGGGATTCTGGATGGATAGGGGGTTAAGACAAGGGTGTCCGCTTAGCCCAACACTTTTTGCGATTTTAGTTGCGGATGTGGAAAGTAAGCTGGAGGCCGGAGTGGTAGGAGGAGTCAGGATGGGAGGGGTTAGAATTTGGTCACTAGCGTATGCAGATGACATAGTGTTGTTGGCAAAAAGCGAGGAGGCCTTAAAGGAAATGATGAAGAAGTTGAGAAGATACCTGGATAAGAACAGATTAGCACTGAATGCGGAAAAGTCCAAGGTTATGGTATTCAGAAAAGGAGGGGGAAGGGATAAGGGAGGGGAGTGGAAGTGAAAGGGAAAGGCGGTGCAGGAGGTGAAAGAGTTTGTGTGCCTGGGCTTCTTGTTTCGGAGGAATGGCGGAGTGGATGGTCACATAAAAGAGAGAGTGAGGAGGGCAAATGTGGTGATGAGGCAGGTGTGGGGGTTGGGAAACAAGTTATTCGCAGATGATTTTGGAAGGAGAATGAAATTGTTTGACTCACTAATGATGAGGGTGCTATTGTATGGAGTAGAGGTGTGGGGGTGGAAGGAAAGCGAAGAGGTAAATAGGACACAGGAGAGGTATGTAAAGTGGACACTGGGGCTGGCAAGGAACACGCCTAATTATATTGTCAGGGGGGAGACGGGGAGAACGAGTGTAGGGATTCTAGTGGGGAGTCGGGCGTGTAAATATGACGAGAAATTTTTTGAAGAGGGGGGAAGTAAGCTGGTTTGGGAGTGTTGGTGGAAGAAGGAGAACAAGAGAGGGGGTGGGAAGATGGAGGTTGAAAGAGAAAGGTATTTTAGAACGAATGGACTGCAGATGGATGAAGTGAGAAGGATGCAATTGGAAGGAAGTAAGGTATATGAGTTGATTAAGAAAAACGGCATGGAGAGAGAGAAGACAGCAGGGGAAGAGAGAATAAGGGAGACAAGATTTAATAGGAACTATGCGTGGATTATGTCAAGGGCGAGAGCGCAATATTTGTGTGAGAAAGGAGAGAAAGGAAGTCAGGAGCTAATAGCGAGGATGAGATGTGGGTGCATGGAGGGTTTTAATAGGTTCTGGCTCGCTAGGGAAAAGAGGATGTGTGAACTATGTGGGAAGGGGGAGGCAAGAGTGGAGCACTGGCTGGAGGAGTGCGTAGAGGTGGAAAGGAGTGGGATAAGCATGGAGGTATTGATGCATGAAAGGGGGGACAAAAGGGCAGTAGCATGGGTGAAGGGAGTCTTGGGTAAGATGCAGATCAAGAGAAGGAAGGAGGAAGAGGAATGGAGAAGGAAAGATTGTAAATAGAGGAGGAAGTAAATATAAGTAAATGTAAATATTGTAAATAGTAGATAAGTATTAGGTATAAGCCGCGGAGGCAGAGTTTGATAATGCGAGGCAAAGCGAGAAAGTAGGGACATGCGTGCGAGACGAGGCGAAGCGAGGAAGGCAAGACGATAAGAGCGAGCGGCGTTAGAGATAAGGTGTGGAAGGATGTTAGTTTTAAGTAGCTAGTAGCTAAGTTAAGTAGCTAGCTTGAGTAGCTAGTTAGTTTACCGTAGCTACGGTAAAAAAGGACAGAGTTATCTTCGGGTTCAGGTTTCGGGTTCGGGTATCCATTGTGCTCGGGCCCTAAGTCGAACGGACCTCACTTTCTACCATGTGAGATAGACAACGAGGCGCGATCCAAAACGAAACGATGGTTCCGAAAGCTCTCTTTCTATCGTATATGGTAGACAGAGAGAGTCTCATCGTTTTGAAATGATAAATACAACTTGTCCTTGGAACACCATCGACCCCTCTCTGTGTACCATATACGATAGAAAGATAGTTTTCGAAACAATCGTTTCAACTTCAATCACACTGCGTTGTCTATCTCACATGGTAGAAAGAGAGGTCCCTTCGACTTAAGGCATCGGAGACCCAGGAAGGGCTCCCCGTTTGGCTCCCCAACCACACTGCGCATGCGTCGCACCAACAGCCTCATTGGATATTAATCGCGCGCTTATTTGAAATGATTAAATATGCAAATCAATTTTTCACAATATACTAGAGTAAAAAAGCGCGCGCATCGAGCGCGTCAAGCTTTTTCTTCTTTGTAATTCACAAACATTCGATTTTATATATAAATTTTCATATATTTTTTATGAATAATTTGTAATGTCATGTAATTTTTCGTCATTTTTGTGATTATCAGGCCCGTGGCGATATCCATCGTCCAGCCTATTAGTTATTTCATATTTTTATTTATTATGTGTGAAATGCAAGCTGGCTGCATGCTGATAGTGAAACAATAAAAGTTATGTTGTAGTCCCATGGAGGTATCTTACTATAGTGTGTTTATAGTGTAATATACTTTTAACCAATGAAGTTATTTCACTTCGGCATGCGGCCATCCTGTCATCTGATGTTACAACTTGAAATACGTAATGCGATAAAATTGTAATGATAGTTGACGTTAGCATTGGTGGCGCTCGCTTTTAATTGGGCTGCGATTCATTCCAAAACATGAAAAAAAAATTAAAACATTTTCTTTTTGTGTAATAGAAAATATTTTTTTAATTTCCTTTACGATATGTTAATCATAATAGCTTATTATATTTAATCTTTGAATAATTATGAAAACAAATGTTAAATTGTGTATTTTACGTGTTGATGTCATCTGGAAAGATGTCTGCCTGTGGAAGGCCAAGCAATAATGCCAATTTGCATTTTAAGAAACTTTATTTTTTCAATAACATGGAAAAAATTAATTTTTCATCAAATGTATATTTGAATATTATTCTTATTTATCAAATTACTTTATTTGTATTTATAAATTCGATTTTCAAAATGCCAATACGCAGAAAAATGTCATATTTATATGCATAATATAATGTATAAAAAATCCAATTCTACAATGTAAATATTTAATTGAACGAAATCAGACGTATTCAACAGTGTTTAAACTTTTATAATAGACTTACATTGAAAAATATTTTTTTTCTAGGTTAATAACAAAAAAAAAGTTCAATATCAGATTTGTGAAAACAAATCTAATCCTTTCATTAGACCGTCAATATTAATAAGTAAGACCTAAGGAAATTTATTCAAATATAAAAATAAAGTTATCTTCCATATTATTTGCATTATTGTTTTGTTGTCTACGTGCTGGTCTGTTTGATTTATCCCACATTACGTAAAATACATCATTATATTTTTTTAAATAAAATTTTGTACAATTTTTTTCAAAAAATTATTTTCTTGTATGTCTTCATGTAAATATTAATATTATTAATTATTTTCCTTATGAAATGTAAATATTATGTTGACATTGCAAAAATTTCTTTAGCTTATAATAATAAATGTAAAATTTCAACTTTTGTTTTTAGTTTTGAATTACTTCAAATAAAATCCTATAACAAAAAAATTTCATATTTGTTTTTTGTATTTTATTTTAAACTTTATATTTAATTTTCATAATCGTTTTCGTAATCGCAATGAAAATTTAGAACAATTTTTCAAAATTATTGTTATTATTGTATACCATTAAGCCATTTCCCTTTCGGGGTAGGCGTGACACTACCCGATTCGGGTAGTGTTTCTAGGTTGATAACTTGTAGTAAATAACTACAAGTGTGGGCTCACCACACCCACGATGTGCCAACAGCACTCAGTTTTCTCGAATGGTCACCCATCCAAGTGCTAACCGCGCTCAACGCTGCTTAACTTCAGTGATCTGACGAGAACTGGTTTTTTCAGCGTGGTATGGCTGTTGGATTAATTAAATTAAAATAATTGTGTATAATTAAATTAATAATAATTAAATAATTAATAATTAAATAATTAAAATAATAAATTAAAAAATTAAATTAAATTAAAAATTAAAAATTAATAATAATATTAGAGTTTTAATATGATATTAGAATGTTCTGCTTTTAATAAACATTAATATCTTTATTGAAATATTTATATAAAATGTATCTATGAACTTCCCGCACAAAGGGAAATCGAATTTTATTTAAAAACTGAATAATGTAACTTTTTTTTAATGAAGCATTTAATTTTTGTTTGGGTTCATGTTTTGTATAATCCAATATTATAAAATGTATGTTATTGAAGAATTGTGTAATTTTTAATTTTATCAATTTGTAACATTTTTTAATTTTATTTCATCAATTAATATTTTATATAGTAATGATTTGTCGATAGATAAACGTTTATTCTTCAGCTTGCTGGCCTTGAAAAATTGACTTGCTTACACTTCCATTTTTTTTAACAGAATTTTCTTAAAACTAACCCTTAAAACTAACATCCTTCCACACCTTATCTCTAACGCCGCTCGCTCTTATCGTCTTGCCTTCCTCGCTTCGCCTCGTCTCGCACGCATGTCCCTACTTTCTCGCTTTGCCTCGCATTATCAAACTCTGCCTCCGCGGCTTATACCTAATACTTATCCACTATTTACAATATTTACATTTACTTATATTTACTTCCTCCTCCATTTACAATCTTTCCTTCTCGATTCCTCTTCCTCCTTCCTTCTCTTCTTCTCCATCTTACCCAAGACTCCCTTCACCCATGCTACTGCCCTTTTGTCCCCCCTTTCATGCATTAATACCTCCATGCTTATCCCACTCCTTTCCACCTCTACGCACTCCTCCAGCCAGTGCTCCACTCTTGCCTCCCCCTTCCCACATAGCTCACACATCCTCTTTTCCCTAGCGAGCGAGAACCTATTAAAACCCTCCATGCACCCACATCTCATCCTCGCTATAAGCTCCTGACTTCCTTTCTCTCCTTTCTCACACAAATATTGCGCTCTCGCCCTTGACATAATCCACACATAGTTCCTATTAAACCTTGTCTCTCTTATTCTCTCTTCCCCTGCTGTCTTCTCTCTCTCCATGCCGTTTTTCTTAACCAACTCATATACCTTCCTTCCTTCCTCATGCATCCTTCTCACTTCATCCATCTGCAGTCCATTCGTTCTAAAATACCTTTCTCTTTCAACCTCCATCTTCCCACCCCCTCTCCTGTTCTCCTCCTCCCACCAACACTTCCTTACCAGCTTACTTCCCAACTCTCCCAAAACTTTCTCCTCATATTTACACGCCCGACTCCCCGCTAAAATCCCTACACTCGTTCTCCCCGTCACCCCCCTGACAATATAATTAGGCGTGTTCCTTGCCAGCCCCAGTGTCCACTTTACATACCTCCCCTGTGTCCTATTTACCTCTTCGCTTTCCTTCCACCCCCACACCTCTACTCCATACAATAGCACACTCATCATTAGTGAGTCAAACAATTTGATTCTCCTTCCAAAATCATCTGCGAATAACTTGTTTCCCAACCCCCACACCTGCCTCATCACCACATTTGCCCTCCTCACTCTCTCTTTTATGTGACCATCCACTCCGCCATTCCTCCGAAACAAGAAGCTCAGGTACACAAACTCTTTCACCTCCTGCACCGCCTTTCCCTTCCACTTCCACTCCCCTCCCTTATCCCTTCCCCCTCCTTTTCTGAACACCATAACCTTGGACTTTTCCGCATTCAGTTCTAACCTGTTCTTATCCAGGTATCGTCTCAACTTCTTCATCATTTCCTTTAAGGCCTCCTCGCTTTTTGCCAACAACACTATGTCATGTGCATACGCTAATGACCAAATTCTAACCCCTCCTATCCTGACTCCTACCACTCCGGCCTCCAGCTTACTTTCCATATCCGCAATCAAAATCGCAAAAAGTGTTGGGCTAAGCGGAAACCCTTGCCTTAACCCCCTATCCATCCAGAAACCCTCCGAAATCCCCTGCCCTCCTCTTACCTTATCTTTGGTATCTTCATATATCTCCCTCACCCTCTCGATCAGGCCTCTCTTCACTCCCCTATCCTCCATATCCTCCCACAACCTCCCCCTATCCACCGACGGAAACGCGCCTTTTAGATCCACAAAAACCGCGTACACTCTCGACCCCTTCTTCGCTAATTCTCTATCCACCACGTTCTGCAGAACGTAGATATTGTCGATAGTATTCCTACCTGCCCTAAAGCCCGCTTGCGTCTCTGGCAATATTCCTTTCCCCTTGACATCCTTCCGCAGCCTCTCCGTCACCACCATCGCGTATACTTTATACGCCGTATTCATTCGCGTAATCCCTCTATAATTTTCCTGCCTATCCTTATCTCCCTTTTTGTACAGAGGCACTATTAACCCTTCACTCCACCCTCGTAGGAATCTCTACCCCTCCATGCTTTCTTCACTACCTCCTTCATCCTCTCCCTAACCTCTTGTGTACTAAACAGCCATGCTTCGTTCTCTACCCCATCCAGCCCTGCTGATTTTGACCTTCTTAACTTCCTTATCTGTTTCTCTATCTCCTCGTCATTCAACTCCTCCATCTCTGCCTCCCCCGTTCTTCTACTCCCATCATCTCTCTTTCTTGAATCCGAGCCCTGAAATGATTCTCTAAAAAACTCCCTCCACTCCTCACTCCCTATCTTCTCGCTTATCCCTACTCTACGCTTCCTAAACCTATTTATTATCTTCCAGACGTCCCCCTCCGTCTTAACATTTTCTAACTCCTCCTCCAGCTCTTTCTCCTTTTCCTGTTCTTTCTTCTTACACATCAATCTAAACCCCTTCCTCATTTCTACGTACTCCTCCCTTTTCGCAGTACCCTCTTTCCACTACTTATACTTCCTCTTCACCTTCCTTTTCATCTTTTTACATTCCCTATCCCACCACGGCTTCATCATTCCTTTCTTCTTCTTTCTAAATACCATCTTTTGCACACAGCCTTTCACCCTCTCTTTCAGATCCTCCCATATCTCTTGCACCGACTCCCCTTCAAAGCGTACCTTTCCTAACTGCTCCTGATACTTCTCGATCGCCTCACTCGTCCAGGTCACCCTCTCCCCTATCGAGACTTCTTCCCCACCTTGCCTTCCGCCACCCTCCCCTCTTATCCACAGTCTTAATGGCTGATGGTCTGATTCCATCCTCCCCTCTACTGCGAATTTGTCCGTCTCCTCCCATCCTTGCATATTCAGGACCACATAGTCTATCACCGATACCCCCACCTTACTTACATATGTGTATTCTCCCTCTTCGTCCCCAGTTGCCATACCATTTGCCACCGCAGAGCCTCTATCCTCCATCCAGTCCCTTAGAATCTCCCCCTGCTTATTTATTGTCTCATCCTTCGATTTCCTTTCGAAGCTCTCCCCTTCCTTGTAAAGTCTCCCTTCCCTCCCCATCGTCGCATTAAAGTCCCCACCCAGTACCACCATACCCTCCTCTCTTCCGCCTAGCAAGTGTTCCACCCTTTCTTTAATTCTTTCCATCCCATCCTTGTTGTACACTATCACAAACTTACACGTTACCCCTCCTATCCTTACTTCCCTCATTTGCACTCCCTCCCCCTCTTCCTCCCCATGAACTTTTTCCTCGAATCCATCTGTAACCCCCGTTATAATTCCCCCACTGGCCCTTCCTTTCTTCTTCACTCTGACCGCCCCCTGGAGTCTCCACCTGTACCCCTTGGCAGCTTTGGTTCTATTCTATCCCATTCCTTTCTTTCTACCCATGTCTCCACCAGTCTCACAACATCAAATTCCTGGATATACCTCCAGAACTCCTCATCCTTTTTCTTTACCCCTGCTACGTTCCAGTACAGCACCTTCACTACTCCTCTACCCTGCATTACCCCCACCTCCCTACTTCCTACGAAACAAATCCCCCTGCACTTCCTTCAACACCTCTTTCTTCTCGTCCCACATCCACATTTTCTCGTCTACTCTAATTTTCTGATATCCTACCTTCGCTGATCTCCCTTCTCCCCTCTCCTTCCTAGCCCTGTCGTACAGCATTCTCTGCACATCCCTTTCCTTTCTCGTAAAATCGCGATCGATGAAAACTCCCTCATCATTTATCCTATTCTTATTTCGCATTACCCCCAACTTTTCTTTCCAACTCTCCGACTCCACAACCGCCACTTCCTCCTCCTTTCTCCTCTCCAACTTAATTTTCCCTACCCTGCCTTTAACCCACCCTATGCTCTGTAGCAGCGCTTCCACGCCCTCCCTTTCTTCTCCGCTCTTTAGCTTCAACCCTCTTATCACGATATTATTTCTCCTGTCTACCTTCTCTTTTCTCTCCATTCTCAACTCCATTGCCCTTATCCTTTCACTATCCGCCCTCTCCTCCTTTTCATTCCTACGCTCTCCCACTTTCTCTTCTATCATATTCTCTACCCTCTCCCAAATACCCCCAATCTCACTCCCCCCACCCCTGTCTCCTACTTCTATTTCCGTCCTGCCGTCCACCTTCTGAATTCTTTTTTCCGTCCTTTCCTTCCACACCATAATCTCCTCTTCCATCTGCTTTATATTAACTTCTTTTTCTTTCCTTTCCGTCTCTAACCCTTCTACTCTCTCCCTCTTCTCTTTCACCTCCTTTTCCCATTTTGCATCTCTAATTCTCAAGTCCTCCCTCATGCCTTCCATCTGCTCCTTAGTCCCCCTTACGTCCTCCCTCAGCCCCCTGATCTCGCCTACCAGCATCCCGAGAGCCTCCTCCGAATCCCCCTCCATTTTTCGGGGGGGGGGGGCTACGTGTTATCCCACTTTTTTTAAACGGGCTCTCTACCTCGCTCTTCGCCGGACTCTCTTGGCTGTCTCTCTTCCTTTTCAAGAGATCCTCCCCGTCACTTGCGCTCGACGCTCTCTCCCTTACCTTCTCGCTTCCTTCGTTCGCACCGTTCCGATTTCTCCCTCTCCCCAAAGCGCCGCTCGACACCGGACCCCGCACTGTTGGTCGTCGTGGCCTGTGGAAAATTTCCTCCCCGTCAATTTCACTAGCAGCACTGCAAGCACTGTCGCTATCCACCTCTTGCTCTACCGCCGGTAACGGTGACCTATCCATGCAGTACCTTCCGCAGCCGACAGATGTCTCTGCAAAATCACAGCCAAATTTTCCCTTTATTTCCCTTTTTTTCCTTTTTCTATTCCTCACAGCTCCTGCAGACACCCCTTTCTCTCCCTTAACATCCCCTCCCAGCTAACCTGTTACCATCCTGAAAGGTTCCTGAATGATCACATGTTATCAGAGGAATTGTTACTTGTATCTCAGTCTCCTAGCAGGTAACGGCATAATCGCCGTAGTTTACTAGGGAGGCTTGTTTGCAACCGTTCCCTGTCAGACTAGTAACATGGCGGTAACAGCCGGCAGCGATCTTCATTTATACATATACATTTTGGGTCTAACCTCTATAATGTAATTTCTTTTTCGTAAGGGTTCAGCTGATAAATATCTGTTTTTTTATAAAAGCTTTGTTCACATATTATCTCCCTTTTCTGGAACTTATTTATCGTTTAATTATGTTCCTTTCCAACATTTTTGCAAAAATATTCATAATTATAATTCCGAAACGATGTATATTTTGAGGTTAAGCTGTCATTGCTTGTTGCGTTTCCAAACATCACTTTGTTACAAGCATGTGATTACAATGGCGGGATAATGTTACCTGCTTCGCTTGTAATTTGTTACTACTTTGAGTGGGAAATATATTGTCACTGGGTGACCAGCATGGAAGTCACCAGTGACTGGTTTTTTTAATCTTGTTACAATTATGTGACTATTCGGACTAGTAACTGTGTTAGCTGGGCTACCTCTGCGAGACCCACCCTTGACCCCTCGACGGCCCAAGACTCCCGACCACAAACTCCCCCGACTCCTTGCCAACCTAACCTCACTTTCTCTTTTTACCTAAATCCCACCTCACACCTACGCTGAAACTTACTTCGTATCTTCTCAATTCGCCCCACACCACCCTACTCACCTCCTAGGCTTCCACCCTCACACTCCACTCACACCTTCCACACAAATTCTGTAAAATCCTCTCACCACCTGTCACTGAACACGTTCTCACTACCGCCACCAACATGCAAGTCCTAGTAATAATTTGTATATACCTTTTGTTTCAAAGAATCTGATCGTTCGAGAACTTATTTGCGAATTTTTTGTTATAAATGAATGCACCTATAAATTCAAAACATGTCTCCGCTAAAATCCACATTATGTGTGAAATAATGAATGTTTGTATGCAATATTTTATAATTGAAATCTGTACGATATAAAAAAAAAGCAAAACGATTTTTGTATTAAATTTTTTAATTGTTTATATAACGTGATTGGAAATTACTACTGTAAGGTATAAAATGAAACTATTTCCTTTTTTTATTCAAATATGATCATAATGAAGGTGTCCTTAAATGAATAAAAAAGTAAATATATTTTTTCTTCTCAATAATTTTCATTTATTCTGGCGTACTAACCAGCATAAAACATTGAAACTAATTTAAAATTGTTCGCCATTTACATAAATATTCTTGAAATTTAGCAAAATTATCATTCCCAAAAGACAAAATCTTTATTTTTGTAGTAAAAAAGCCAGGGGAACCTAACACTGGTAAAATGTATAATTTTCTGAGTATCACATGCATAAAACAATTAACAATCGTTTGCTTGTATCAATAAGTATTTGTAAAAAATTATATAAATTTTCCAAACATAATATTGAAAATTATATTTTTATTTATTAACATAATTGTCTTTTTCCGTTTTTATAATTGTCATGTTAATGGAATTCCATCATTGACTCGTTTTTGTACCCCTTATTCGACGTGCAATCTTTGAGTTAGCCAATTAGGTATTTCACGTTGTGACGTCAGCTGGCAAGATATCTGCCCGCCGAGGGCCAAGCAATAATACCAATTGCATCTGAATAAACTTTAATTTTGCAATAAGTTTGAAAAATGTTTTTGTTATGAAAGTTATATTTTTCGATATTATTTTTTACTTTTTAAAAGGTATTTAAGTAAATAATAAAATTTTTTTTTTGTACGATTTCATTATTTAATTATATTGCTTTTAAAGAATGAAAATTATTATCGAAAGACACTTATGTTGAAAAATAATTTTTTTCCAATTTATTACAAAAATAAATTTTCTTACCATATTATTTGTATTATTGTTTGGCCCTCAGCGTGCCAGCATCTTTGATTTCCCCCATACAACCCGAAATACATAGTGTGATTTTTGCCTCCGATTTAAAAATCATCAATTTTAAGTTTTGTTTAATAATAAAACTACATTTATCACCGTAAGTTATAAATTGTGGATGAATAGAATTATTATAAAATATAAAGTAATAATGAATCTTCATAAATGGGAATTCTATTTGTTAAATAATTAAAATTGAAAACTTGTGTTTTAATTGTATCATGATCATATGATCATATATGATACTGTACACGTCCTAAGTGGCCACGAATGAACCTGTAGGGGATCCTGTAAAGAATCTAGCACGGTTTCCTCCGTATCGGCAAAATTTTATTGTCATTAATTTTATGATGTGAAGGAACATGGAGAATTATCTGTAATACCTTGCCTTTTTTATAACTTTGTAGATCCAACTCACTAGCGAGAGAGCTAAGCCCTACAGCACCCTGGTGGATTAGTTTCACTAGGGTTCCTATACAGGATTCTGTAGAGGATTTCGTACCGAATCCTGTACAGGAACCCTATTGAAACTAATCCACCAGGGTGCGTTACGACCTAGCTCTCTCGCTAGTGAGTTCAATCTGCAAGGATATAAAGAGAGGCAATGTATTAAAGATATGTATCTATGTTCCTTCATATCATTAAATTTATTATATTAAAATTTTGCCGATACGGCGGAAGCCGTGCTAGATTCTTTGCAGGATCCCCTACATGTTCATTCGTCGCCACTTAGGACGTAAATACGTTCCCGTAAGGGTTCCCTCGTTTCCTGCATGTTCCTGTACATATTTGTGTACAACTTCGTGTCTCAATTTTTTATGCTGACTCTGTAACATTTTTTGTGCTAGATCTGGTCCTAGTTCTATAGAAAAGGAACACGTACAGAAATAGTTACGGGTTCCCGTACAGGATTTTCCAGCAGGGAACACACACCACCATACCACATGCATCTACAAAAATAAGAAAACCACACAATATTCATTCAACAGCGTATTGAGCACCACAGAATACGAAAATAATGACAAAAATGAATGTGCCTCCGTTTTCCAGCCTTGGAATATACGAATTTTGTATTTTTTATTGATTTTTTGTTGTTTTTATTTTCTCAACGTCTGCAAAATGTATGTATTAAATTTTTATACACATAGAATGTTCAATTACAAAATACAATTGTGATTTTTTTTTTTTAATTGACCATTCATTTGTTTCTTAGTATTTTTGTTATCTTTTCAAATTTCCAACTCGATATTCGATTCCTACTTTACCAACATTTTTTTCTCAACAACTTACGTCCACACAAATTGAGACACCGAGTTGAAAATTTGAGAAATTAAATAAAATACACTATTAATAATATACACTAAAAACTAATTTTGTAACTCGTTATCCTAGTTCGCGTGCACGTAGATTGTGGTGTGACAAAATTTAATGCTGAATATTTTTCTATGCGAATTTGACTTACGGTGCGACAGTTGCTAAATAGAATAAGTACATTGAAGTAAGAAAAAAATATCATTTTCCTTAAAAATGAGTTACAATATTTCCATTGTATACCATTAAGCCATTTCATATTTCATACGTGAATTTTAAAGGCATTAAAAAAATAAAAAGAACAAAAAGTCAATAATACCATCATTCTACCTCATTTAATTAACATTTTGAAACTTCCCTGGCGGACTGGCTGAAAAAAAATAAATATCTAAATTGTTGCAATTATAATTGTACGTTAAAATTTACGTTACAAAGTAATGTCGTAATTGCAATAAGTTTATTTTTTAGCATTAGAAATTTAAAAAACACAGTGGCTGTCATTGAAGTCTGCTAAAGGCGACTTCAAGCGCATCTGAGTAGGTCTGAGTAGATGGGCTTGAAGTCGCCTCTAGCAGACCTTCAATGGCAGCCACTATGTTTTTTCAATTTCTAACGCTAAAAAATAAAACTTATTGCAATTACGGCATTACCTTCTAACGTAAATTTCAACTTACAGTTATAATTTCAACAATTAATATATTTATTTTGTTTCTTTTATTCATTATAATTCGAGATTACTTTAAGATTACTTTAGGGTTACTTTATGGTTACGCTGTAGCGTAACGCTATCCTGGCGAAAGTATCGGATAGGTATTCCTTCCGAACCAATCCGAATCATTCCGGAATCTGTATCCGAACCAAACCGAGTCAATTCGAATCAATCCGAGAAAAGTTCTACATTTCGTTTGACCCAAATCGTTTAAAAATTAATCCGACTCAATCCGGTCGAATCCGAACTCGGATTGATATACACTGAATTTTCAATCCGAATGAATCCGAGTTCGGATTGAATTGGATTAATTCGGATTGAAAATCGTTTTAGGTCAATCCGAGTTCACATTCATTCGGATTGAAAATTTTTTTCGGATTTATATGGATTAGAAGTTCGAATTGAACCGGGTTGAGTCGGAATAATTTTTGACCGATTTTGATCGAACGAAATGTAGACATTTTTTCGGATTGGTTCGGATACAGATTCCGGAATGATTCGAATGAGTTCGGATTGGTTCAGAAGGAATTCCTATCCGATACTTTCGCCAGGGTAGAGTTCAGCCGGTCCGCCAGGGTTATTTTCAACGAAAATAATACTTTTATCTAGCTGTTTACGTATTTTTCTATAAGAATTTGACCTACGGTTTGAAAATTACCAAATACAATAAGTATATTTAAACAAATTAGTTATTATAGAACAAATTGAAAAAATTAAGAAAAAATTAATATTTTCATCTAATGATTTACAATCATGGAAATGTATACCCATATAAAATGTATCCATTTTCGAAGGTACGTTGGGCATGTTTTGGTTTAATTAACTATCGTTTAAAATATATGACACTTTTCGAATAATAATTTCCATTAATAATAATAACAATAATAAATCATAAAATCCGGTTCGCGGTGAAATGAGCCTGACGCTGACAAGCCGGAATCTTGTTGAGTTGGCTAATAAATGAAGCTTTCATACCTCCAAGACAGCCGATTATGAGAACCCAGTGGGCACATAGGTTGATAAGTCGTCGTAAAGTCGTCATTTTATGAACGTCTTGAGGACTTAACAAAAAGGATGTCTTAATGCCGTTGAAAAGATGTCGTACACTTGTCCCGGCAAAGGATGTCTTTAAAGATCTAGAAAAGTCGCCTTTAAGACGTTAGACTCGTGGTACATGGGACGTCAAAATTACGTCCTTGAGATGGCATTAAGACAACATAAAGACGTTTTTAAGATGTCCAATGTCCGGCATATGTATGCCTTTGAGATGTCATCAGGGACGTCATTATAACGACGCCGTTAGGTCGTCCTGAAGACGTACCCAAGACGTCTGTCGAAATATTGTCGTAACTAAAAATATATAAAAATTAGCAGCTGAATTATACTTGGATCATACTCAACAAGGCAGTATAATCATTTAAGAAAAAGGAATTTGTTTTCGTTTACAATTTTCGACAGCGTGCAATGAACATTAGTGTGGCCCGAAAAAACTCAAAATTATTAGATTCATTGGTAATAGCACTCAAATTAGATTTCAACTTTCAACAAACAAATTAGAATTTGAAGAAGTGAATTTTCTTAAAGAAGAAATTTAAAGCAAGTTTAAACAAAGAATTCCATGTAGCGTCACGAACAATCTAAAAAAAAATCAAAAAATTCCTCACCACTGGGCAAGTCGACAGAAAACTTCCAATTTTTAAATATTTTAAATTTTTTGTTTATGAAAAATTTTTTTTTTAATTTTTTTGGATACAGTTTATGGAAGTAAATAACCTCAGACTGAAAAAAATGCAGAAGAAAATTTATTCGTTGAAATATAATATTTCAAAGAATGACGAAAAATGTTGTTAATTTTGTTAATTCATACCTAAATTTTCCAAGAAAAATGTTGGCTGTCTTATTTTTTATGCTCTTTTCAAAACACGTAGAAAATACGTACATATTTTTAAGTTTCAAGTAAAAACTTTGTTTTATTTTTTAAGGATCCTGAAACAAGATCCATTTTTACATAAGGTCCGTAAAAATGCGTTTACACAGGATCCGTAAAAAGTAGAAACAAATTTTTTATTAAAACTTAAGAATATGTACGTTTTTCTTTAGTTTATTAAAATGGACATGAACGAATCAAAACATTTATTTTGGCAACTTTAGGTAAAAACTAACAGACGTGCACATTTTGTCATTTTTTGAAATATTATATTTCGAAAAAAATTTTTTTTACTCTTTTTTCGTCTAAGGTTATTCACTTCCATAACCTTCACTCAAAAAAAAATAAAAACTGTATTTTTCATTTTTTAAGAATCCTGTGTAAACAGATTTTTACGGATCTTATATAAAAATGGCTCATGTTTCAGGTTCCGTAAAAAATAAAACAACATTATTCTTTTAAACTTTAGGTCTAAATTGAACAAAAATCACACACAAAAAATTAAAAATTTGAAAATTGTTAATGAACTTGCACAATCGTGATAAATTTAAAAACATTTAACTTGTTCGTAATAAAGTTATCAAAATCTATCAGTGTAGTCGATAGTGTATTAAAATAAAATCATTACGTATGTAGTAATGACGCCAAAAAGGATCAGTGGAGTGCAATTCCGTTATTTTATGGTCCGTAAATCTTCTGTGCCTAATCGGATCATTTTCTTAAAAAGTTGTAGTCACGAGATCTCGCATCTATTGTTATCGAAAACTTCACTGGTTGCGACGAAATTGCGCGTGAATATGACTTTTAGTGGCTGCTTTCAGTTAGTGTTGTCTATTTCTAAATACTTCGAAATATTACTGATAAATCAGAACATTTTAATTCTAAATGATTTTTTACTATCGAGAAATAATGATGTTCTAAACATTTTTCTATCACAATATAATTTCTCGGAAAATTTTAAATCATTAAGGTTTTATTTAAAAATATTAACTTTATGTTTCGAAGATTTCGAAATATATGTCGATAAAGAATCTGAAAGCTTTTAATACAGTTTAGAAATTTTCAAAAGATTCGAAACTAATTTAAATCTTGACAAGATTTCAAAAAATTTTAAACCAACTGTATATTTTTGAAGATTTTGAAAGAATAAGCTTTTTGACATTTTACAATGTTTTAAGAAAAATTTGAAATGTTTTTTTCATTTTGAAAAAATAATTTTTGAAGAATATTTTAAAAATTTTCAATTTAAAAAAAAAAAATATAGGAAAAAGTCCAATCATTTCGAAAGATATTTAGAAGGTTTAGAAATTTATGTAGAAAAAAATTTAGGAAAACTTTTAATCATTTAAAAAGACATTCAGAAGGTTTAGAAGTTTTTGAAAGATTCAGAAATAACTTAGAACTTGTAAACATTTTGAAAAACTTTTTTGAAGATTTCGAAAAAAGAATCTTTTTAAGAATTATTAGAGGTTTCAAGAGAATACCATTTTTTTTAAGATGCCTTGGAAAACCTTAAATGATTTCTTATTTTTTAGAATGAATTTCAAGAAAAAATTGAAGAAAAACATTGAGTATATTTCAAAGATATTTAAAAGTTGTGAAAAAATTAAAAAAGTTATTTAAAACTTGTATATGTTAACTGGTGCTCATTGTATGAGCACTTTGCTTCCTGAAAGAGAAATTTTATATAACTATTTATATTTATGATAGATATAATGCTTTCACAATCTATAATAAATTTAAAAATTAAAGCTTTTTCGGGTTTCAATCGTGTGCGAAACTATGAATGTTTCATTCATAGTTTCGCCTACGATTGAAACCCTAAAAAGCTTTAATTTAAAAATTTTTAAATTTATTATTTATATTTATCATTGCGGAAATTCAGGATATAGGCTTTTAAAATTTGAAATAGATTTGTCGAATCATCTTGTGGAAATGTATACATGTTTACTTACAATGTTCTTATATTTAAACAATTACCACATTTTTTTGTTCCAAATGTTAACCATTTAAAATATTTAAAAAGTTTTACTCTTACAAACGTTAACGCAAATGTTTAAATCTATATGTATCATGACTACAGTTAGTCATAGAAGTCTTTTATAGTTCAATTGAATTCATCTTGTCAAAATGAACAAATTTGGTAATTATTATGGCTGCGTCTAGTCCCGAAAAATTTAATCAATCAATCTGAATATTTTGTGTTACAAAAAACGGGTGTATTCGATTAAAATCTACATCTAAGTATGTAAAATTTTTATATATAATCAAAATTGCAGTAGTAGAACAGGGGGAGTTCTGGATATAGATCCCTGCACCGACATGTTACCGACATCTAGAATTTTCGCAAGGTGGTTGGCCTGGAAGCTTCTAGAAGGAATTTGAAGGTTATATGTTTAGTGTACAAGAGAGATTTCTCAGAATTGATAAGTGGGGGTAAATATTTTTGAGGGTATATGTAAAAATTTGGTAAGGTGATTG
>CAKNYM010053457.1:116675-143357 GCA_932195095.1 Andricus curvator
TATATATATATATATATATATATATATATATATATATATATATATATTATAATTTTTTATATCAATAATTGATATTTATTCTTTGAAATCCACGAAAAATCAAATAGTTTGCAGATGTAAGATAGTTTTCTACATATTTTACGAGGGCGGTTTATAAATATAAGAATTAGCCTACCACTATTTACATTTTTCAAATATAATATTTATTGTGTCAACGAATGAACACAAGGATTAATCTAGAAAATATATTTAATTTTTATTTAAATTATCACTAGTCAGTCCTTTGTAATAGTACCTAGTATTGTTATTATATTTTATGATTTTACAGGTGACCAGAAACATGCTCTAACAGACCGGTCTGTATATCCCCTATTGTACCCTATATTCTGTTAAGGTCTCTAAAGTACCCTAGTTTCAAGATTTGTTCCCTATGGTCCTTATTTGCAACCCATAATGGAACTTTAAAAATGTATAATAAGACCAAAGCTTCCAAGAGTCTTATGAAAGAAATAATTGTAAAAAATAATTTAGGGCCGCCACACATTTATCATTAGTCTCTTTTCTTCTTGAATTGCTCCTTAGTTACTTTTTAAAGGTAAAGTCACTATAGTCATATACCTATTTCTGAATTTTCTTGATTTATTTGGAAATATTTTAGAGTGTTTTTCAAGAATCCTAGAATTTTATAATAGATTTAAATAATCAAAGGAGATTTTTAAAATTTTGGAGTGTTTTTGAAAACTCTAAGGAATTATAGAGAACGTTTAAAAGTTCCAAAGCATTTCAAAAGATTTCAAAGAATTTTAAATATTTTAATGAATTTTAAAAGATTCGTAGGATTTATAAAAATTATTTTAAATTATGTGAGGGGATTTTAATGCGCTTAAAATATTATAGGATAAAGAATTTTCTAGAATTTTGGATGATGTGGAACGATTTTACAGAACCTTCAAGGTTGCAAGATATCTTAAAAGATTTTACGGGATTTTATAAGGTTTCCGAAGATTTTAATGATTCTAAGGGTTTTTAATGCTCTCAATGTATTTCAATAAATTTCCGGGATTTCAGGAAATATCGCCATATCACATAGAATTTCATGACATTTAATAATATTTTGGTAGATTTTGAAGAATATATTCAAGAGAAGTGACGTACTTTGTAGAGTTTCAAAGATTTGAAGAGTTCTTGAATTATTTTTTGGAATTCATCCTGGATTCTTATTAATTTATTCTGAATTAATTTAAATTCTTCGGAAGTCTTTTGAATTTTTTTAATTTAATTTATAAAATGATCAAAGGATTTGAAATATTTTAAGGTATTTTTTTATCCTTGGCATTTTCAAGAGCTTTAAAAAAATGCAAGGTATTTTAAATAATTTTAAAGAATTTAGAATATTTTAAGATATTTTAAAAGATTCACATAAATTTTTTATTTATTTCAATAGTATGCAGAGATTTCAACGGCTTTGAAATATTTTAGAGTATTTTAACAGGCTTCAAGGCATTTTCAAGAGATTTTAACAATTTTAAGGGGTTTCTAAGCGTTATAATAATTTTAAGCGAGTTTTAAAATTATTTCCAATTCATTCGAATTCATTTGGATTGTTTTTTTAGTCATTAGTCACTTTTTTGGTTCGAAATTTGTAGGTTTTCAAAGATTTGAAGAGATTTGAAATTATTATTATTTTTTTTAATTCACCCTGCCTTCTTAATAATTTACCCCGAATTACTTCAAATTCTTTGAAATTTCCTTGAATTTCAAAAAGTTTTCATTTAATTTATCCTGAAGTCTTTAGACCTCACCTTGAATTCTTAGACATTTCATCACATTCTTTTGAATTCCCTTGAATTATTCTAAGTTCACCATAAATTCCTCTAAATTCATTCAAACTTTACGGATTTCAATGGAACTTTTTTTATTAAATTTTTTTCCCCAATTCAATTGAAATATTTGGTATTTAACTTGGATTATTTTGAAGTCTTAAGAATTTGTTACACTTTCAGCGCAAAAAAGTACCCTATGAGCGTGACAAAAAGTACCCTCTGGTCCCTTTATTCAATCCCACAGGGACTGTGAGATATGACATTTATTAATTTTTCATGTTGAATGAAAAGGTATGAAAAAAGTGTTTTTTTTTTAGATTCCGAAGAGCCACCAAAAAAGATTGCCCCTCCGCCAGGGAATTTCAAAGCAGCACCGAAAAGCCTGCCGGTAAACCTCGACCATGGGAGGTATTCAAACGCCCGATGTTACGAAAGTCGGAAAGTGGAAGAAACAGCACATACTAGAAATCCTCCATCTCTAGGTAAAAAATCATAATTTTCACTTTGGAAAATGGGAAATCCCTGAAGAATTTTAATTCATACTTAAGGACAGGGCAAAGGACAGTTCCTCATTTTTATAGTTTCGTAGGCTTCGCCGGAAACCCTTCGGCTCTTTAAAATTTCAGAAAATGGGAGTTACGACATCTCTGAAGTATAATAGAAAAAAATGTACATAAATGTAGTTCTGACTTGGAACAGGGAAGTTTTTGATTTAAATGTAATTGTGACTTGAAGCCAGGAATTTCCGGAAGGAATTATAATTTTCACTGTGGAAAACTTAAAAATTCGTGAAGGATTTTAATTCAGATTGTAGGACAAGACAAACCGGTAGCACGTATTTGAGCGGACGTCTGGGGACGTCCCCTGGATGTCCTCATTTTTATAGTTTTGCAGGCTTCGCCGGAAAACCTTCGGCTTTTTAAAATTTCAGAAAATGGGAGTTACGACATCTCTGAAGTATATATATATATATATCGGCGAGCCTCTAGGGGTAAGCGTGACACTAACCGATTCGGGTAGTGTTTCTAGGTGGATAGTTTCTTGTAGTAAATAACTACAAGTGTGGGCTCACCACACCCACGGCCGCCAACAGCAACGCAGTAGTATCAGACGGTCACCCATCCAAGTACTAACCGCGCCCAACACTGCTTAACTTCAGTGATCTAACGGGAACTGGTGTTTCCAGCGTGGTATGGCCGTTGCCATAAGTATAATAGAAAAAAATATACATAAATATACTTCTGACTTGGAGCAGAGAAGTTTTTGATTTAAATGTAATTGTGACTTGAAGCAAGGCATTTCCGTGAGGAATTATAATTTTCACTTTGGAAAACTTAAAAATTCGTCAAGAATTTTATTTCAGATTGTAGGACAAGACAAACCGCTAGCACGTATTTGAGCGGAAGTACTGGGGACGTCCCCGGGACGTCCCCTGGATGTCCTCATTTTTATAGTTTCGCAGACTTCGCCGGAAAACCTTCGGCTTTTTAAAATTTCAGAAAATGGGAGTTACGACATCTCTGAAGTATAATAGAAAATAATGTTCATAAAAATATTTCTGACTTGGAACAGGGAATTTTTTGATATAAATGTAATTGTGACTGGAAACAAGGGATTTCCGTCAGAAATTATAATTTTCACTTTGGAAAATTTAAAAATTCGTAAAGAATTTTAATTCAGATTTTAGGACAAGACAAAATGCTCGCAAGCATTTTAGCGGACGCACTGCGCACGTCCCCGGGACGTCCTTGAGATGTCTTCATTTTTATAGTTTCATAAGCTCCGCCGGAAACCCCTTCTGACATCCGCCCGTCAGTTTGATTGGGATAAAAAATAAAATTTGATATGTTATATTAAAACTATTTATATCAATAATTCTATTTTTGTATATCGATAATTGATTTTTTTTTATATCAATAATTGAATTTTATTTTTATGAAATTCACGAAAAATCCAATGGTTTGCAGACATAAGATAGTTTTCAATATATTTTACGAGGGCGGTTTATAAATATAAGAAATAGCCTACCACTATTTACATTTTTCAAATATTATATTTATTGTGTCAACGAATTAACACAAGGATTAACCTAGGCAATATATTTAATTTTTATTTGAATGATCACTAGTCACCCCTTGCTAATAGTACCTAGTATTATTATTAAATTTTATGGTCTTACGGTATGTTTATGACATTTCGGGACTAAGAGACCGGTCTCTATATCCCCTATTGTAGCCTATATTCTGTTAAGGTCTCTAAAGTACCCTAGTTTCAAGATTTGTTGCCTATGGTCCTTATTTGCAACCAGGAATTTAAAAAAAAAATAGCAAAAATCAGGGAACTTATGAAAGAAATAATTGTAAAAAATAATTTACGGCCGCCACACATTTATTATTAGTCCCTTTTCTTCCTAAATTACTTCTTAGTTACTTTTTTAAGTAAATTCACTATACTCATATACCTATTTCTGAATTGTCTTGATTTATTTGGAAATATTTTAGAGTGTTTTTAAAGAATCCTAGAATTTTTTGATAGATTTAAATAATCAAAGGAGATTTTTAAAATTTTTGATTGTTTTTGAAAACTCTAAGGAATTATAGAGAACTTTTAAAAGTTTCAAAGCATTTCAAAATATTTCAAAGGATTTTAAATATTTTAGCGAATTTTAAAAGATTCCAAGAATTTTTTTAAATTATTTTCATTAATGTGAAGGGATTTTAATGCGTTTAAAATATTATAGGATAAAGAATTTTCTAGAATTTTGGAAGATATGGAACGATTTTATAGAACCTTCAAGGTTTCAAGATATCTTAAAAGATTTTAAGGGTTTTCAATGCCCTCAATGTATTTTAATCAATTTTCCAGGATTTCAGGAAATATCGCCACATCACATAGAATTTCATGATATTTAATAATGTTTTGGTGGATTTTAAGGAATATATTCAAGAGAAGTGACTTACTTCGTAGGGTTTCAAAGATTTGAAAATTTTTTACATTAGTTTTGGTAATCCATCCTGAATTCCGATTAATTTATTCTGAATTTATTTAAATTCTTTGGAACTCTTTTTAATTTTTAAAATTTAATTAATAAAATGATCAAAGGATTTGGAATATTTTAAGATATTTAAAAAGATTCACATACATTTTTTATTCATTTCAATAGTATAAAGGTATTTCAAGGACATTGAAATATTTTAGGATATTTTCAAAGGTTTCAAGGCATTTTCAAGCGATTTTAACAATTTTAAGGGATTTCTAGGCGTTTTAATAATTTTAAGCTAGTTTTAACATTATTTCCAATTCATGTGTATTCATTTGGATTATTTTGTAGTCATTAGTCACTTTTCTGCTTAGAAATTTGTAGGGTTTCAAAGATTTGAAGAGATTTTCAATTATTTTTTGAAATTGACCCTGAATTCTTATTAATTTACCCTGAATTATTTTAAACTCTTTAAAATGTCCTTGAATCCTAAAAACTTTTTATTTAATTTATCCTGAAGTCTTTAACCCTCACCTTGAATTCTTAAGCATTTCATCAAATTTTTTTTGAATTCCCTTGAATTCTTCTTAGTTCATTTCAAAGTCACTGAATTCATAGAAGTTTTTTCATATTTTAAATTTGTTTTCAGCTCATATGAATTTTTCTTATTCACCTTGAATTTTTATGAACTTGATAGAATTCTTCTCATTTACCTTAAATTTCTCTATATTCATTGCAACCTTACGGAAATCAATGGATCTTTTTCTATTAAAAATTTTTTTCCAATTCATTTGAAATCTTTTGAATTTAACTTGGATTGTTTTGAAATCTTATGAATTTATACTGAATTTGTTACCCTTTTAGCGCAAAAAAGTTCCCTATAATCGTGACAAAAAGTACTCTTTGGCCCCTATATTCAATCCCATAGGGACTGTGAGACCTGACATTTATTAATTGTTTATGTTGAATAAAAAGGTATGAAAGAAAGTGTTTTTTTTTAGACTCCGAAGAGCCACCAAAAAAGATAGTTTCTCTGCCAGGGAATTTCAAAGCAGTAACAAAAAGCCTTCCGATAAAACTCGAACATGGGAGATATTCAAATCGTGGAGGTAACGGAAGTAGGAAAGTTCAAGAAAAAGAACCAGCGAATAATCCTTCATCTCTTGGTAAAAATAATTCTTCATTTTTTAAAATGTGACAAATATTTCCACTTCTTCAACACTGAAAATCTTTCAAAAATAAACTTCGCTTTCTTTAAAAGGTGAAACATCAGCATCGCCTCCAAATACCCGACGTTCTAGGAGCAGCGAGCTCATGGATAGAGAAGACAAAAAAAGGAAGAGGCGATCCAGATCTCGCCATAAGAAAAAACATAAGAAAAAAAAACGTCATGGATCACGGCGAAGGACCTCAAAATCATTGAAGAACCATTCGAAGACTGATGGTAATGAAATACAATTTTTAACTACGAAACAAAAGTTTTAGATTATCACATATATTTGTTGTGCATCTGAATATTTTATGAACTTATTTCTTTTAATATTTTGTAAGTTTACGATCCTACTCGTAAGGTTGCAAAATTAAAGGACTTTGACTAACTCGTACAGCTTGTAAAACTCGCATGGTTCGCAAAACCTCGGGTAGCTCAGAAAATGTGTCTAGCTGCCCACAAAGTCGAGAAATTACCGAAAATTTTGTTCACCTGCAAAAAAATTGAAAATCACCGGGAACGTGATACAGTGGCCGGGATCTTGCTCTCGAATGTAATAACATGAAAATTAAAAGTGGTTTCATAATTCTTATTACTATAAATCTGAGTTGGAACAGGGATTTAGTGAAAAAATCATAATTCATACTTAGAATAGGAAATTTTCCAAAGGAATGATTGAATGTTTAGTGAATTTAGTGTGAATTTGCTAAAATAATTATAATTTTAACTTGGGATAGGGGATTTATGTAAAGAATTATAATTTCCACTTTGAGACAGGGAATTTGATAAAAACTTAAAATTCTCAGTTGGCACAGGGAATAAATTGAATAAATATATTTTTTAATTTTACGTTAAGAATTACAATTATCCGGAATTAGAATAGGGAATTTTCGGAAAGAGTTATAATTCTAAGTTGAGACACGGAATTTCCGTAAAGAAATATAGTTTCGAGTTTAGGACAGGAAATTTTCATGAGGATTTGTAATTTTTACTTTGAGGCATGGAATTTTAGTAAGGAATTAGAATTTTGAGTTTGGAACAAGAAATTTCAGTACAGAAATATAATTTTGACAGTTGGGAGAGGAAATTCCTGTACAGAATTATAATTTTAATCCGTAAAGAATTTTAATTCCGACTCTAGGACAGGACAAACTGCTCGCACGTATTTTAGTGGACGTTTAGCTAACTTGCGAATTTTGACATACCCCACATAATTTCCAAACATGTTATTATTTATATCTTATACAAAAAATTGTGGTCACATTTATTCTGAAAATAAATATTTTTACCTTACAGTTGAAGAATCCGATGATCATAAAGAAAAGGAGAATCGTGTGATGACAGACTACAGGAGAAGAGAAAATAACACAAACAGAGACTGTAATGAAAATATAAAATCATCTGACACTTCTCTGTCAAAGGAGAGAAATCTTCATTTGTTAGATAAGGAGGAAAGTTTATCCAGACTAGAACCAGATAAATATGTTCGCTGTGATCCTTCAGAAACTCGCTCACCATCGCCGAAGATTCTCTCTCAATCAGTCAGGAATGAACATCCGCTACATACGAATTTGGACGAAAATAGTGCAATGAAGAATAAACGCCCGAAAATTCAGTCATCCGTTGTGCTTCTTCCTTCCGAAAAACTCTTAATAAAATCATTTCCTGCTCTGACAGATGTGACTAATGGTCAGTAAATAATTTACTGTAGAAAATGTATGTTTTCTTAGAAGGCAATAGTAATTATCAGTAAACAGACACTAAGCGCAATGGTTGTCTTATCTTTACAGGAAATATGCCAAATAATACTGATATACTGAAAGGTGCCGAATTAGTGGATGCAGTTGGCAGTGATGAATTTAACCCAAACACAGAACTGGAAGAGGACTCAAGAGAATATAGCTTTGATCGTGCAAATTTCTGCAATCCGAACTGTTCATGCAGTAAGTATTGCGCTGTAAAGATACAAAATCCATAGGAAGTGTAAATTAAAAGTAAAAATTGATCGTTGAATTGCGATAAAAATAGAATTTTTTATGTTATGTCATTCTCCTTATATAAATGGTTAAAAAATAAACAAATTCGATTTTTTAGACCAATATACTAGCAGATTTTCTTGTATTCCATTTTTTCGGGAACGGTTGAAATTCTAGGTCTTATGTAATAAACTACCTAAAGCTTGCATTAGCCTTTATAAGATTTTTGCAGAAGAATAGGTATGAAAAAATGATTTCTTATTGTTTATTCATCGTTATTGACATTGCAGATGGTTGCGGCAGACTTGCTAAGTTACAGGATTCTGTAGATTTGATCCTTGATAAGTGCAATCATTTATGCATTTCTGCTGAGATGAACAACTCTACTGACAGGACTTCAACCACCAGACAACACGAGCAAGAAGTTCTACCACAGCGTCCACTTCAGACTTCTGAGGAGTTGGAAAAATTTAATGAGCTGATAGAGAGGAACGTACGAGCACTTGAAGTTTTTGTAAGCATTTTTCTTTATATTCAATTCAATTCAAATAAATTCACACATTTCACCAGTGCACATATCAAAGTACATAAATAGGGTGGCCACCCACCTAGGAAAATCGGAAGAACCGGGAGAAACTTGCACCCGGAGAAAACTGGGATAAAGCCGGAAGAGAAATATTACAGGGAGATTTCCCGTATTTCATAATTCGCGCGTTCTGTAATTTGTTAAAGTTTCCAATTAGAGAGCATATATATAATTTTTGAAAGTGTTTAGAATAATTAAATTTTAAAAGTTTACAATATTTCTTGCAATATTTAAAATTCTGCAATTCTGAACGGTGACAATGGCAGTGATTTTTTCTTACAGAAATCACATATTTTAGTTAACAAATCTATCCAGTGGTTTTGAATGTCACTTTGATACTACGTGATATGAAACTCATTATTAATGTATTTATCGTCTTTAAAATTTCTATAATTTTGATTCAAAATTATAGTTTTGAACGCGCAATTCGAAAACAAGTCCATTCTGCTACTAAATGTTTCAAAATTTCATATTAAAAGCCTTGATAATCACTTTTGAATTTAATAATTTTAGATGTAAATATAAAGCAATTTCTAATTGAAATCCTCAAAATTGTACAATTTCAAAAATTGGAATCATATTACAGCAGTCTCGTTTTGTATTATTTTGTTCACTTTCTAATTTGCAATGGAATATCTTGAAATTGTTCGATTTTTAGTACAAGATTTAAACAACAAAAAATCATTTCAAATTGAAAAATACTTGGATGGAAAATTTCAAGAAGAAATAATAATTCTAAAAGAAGATTGGAAATTAAAAAATTAAAAATTGTGTGTAAAATCGAAAAAGGTAAAAATTAAACTATCTGAAATTAATATATCAGTAAATGATTATTTTCGGTAATTTTAAATGGTTACAGTTTTAGAGTTCTGAGTTTACATGTTGAACACTAAATTTTTAATTTTTTCCTTTTATAAGTTTTAATTTTGCAATTTAAATTGAATTGGTTGAATTTTGGAAAGTATAATTAACAATTTGAAAATTATGAATTTTTAAGCGATTTAAATTTACTTTAAATAATTGAAATTTCAAAGGGTTTAAGTATAAAAGCATTGGAATTTCACAAATTTTGGTGACTACAAATTTTTCTACTTATTAAATGGTTTTATCCTACTTATTAAATGATTCAAAATCAATCGATAAGAGATAAAATTTTTTTCTAAACTGGGAGAAATTACGAATATTTACGCAGAGAACCGGGAGAAAGCCTGAAATGAAAATTTCAAAATAGTGACCACCCTGAAGAATCATACCTAAATTAATATACTAAATTATAGGGCTAAACACCTAAACATAATGCATAAACATTTTTAAAAACATAAGAATTAAACGGCGCATTCCAAGGTACATACTGTATGCAAATTGTGCACCTCTGTCTTTATGTCATCTACTCGCTCTCTAACAATAGATTTTCCTCATTATTTTGAGCCAAATCTCGCGCTATTCGCTCAAACTCCCTTTCATGCCTGCAGAGACTTAGCCTCGGTTCTTCATCGAGATTTTGACTAAGTTTATTTTGAATCTCGCTATTACCTTCAGCCAACCAAATTTCTACATCCCGAATCAAACTTTTATCAATTAATTCCCGTGCGTTACTACATGTTCATATATGCAGTATGTCCTTATATTCTGAACCGCGAAGTCTGCACTTCACATCCATAAATCCTTTATTTCCTGCCTTTCCTACATTTTGACACATCATTCTAAAGCCATTCTTCTTTGCCTTTGTACCCTATTTCCTTATTTGCCCAGTGACTCTCTAAACCTACCTTATTTTTAGATTCCCCGTACCATTTGCAATAAGAAGATTTGTTAAACGTTTCCCAATCTTTTTGTACTTCCTGATCCCATTTAGTTCTGCAACCTTTCTTTAAATTTTCTCTTATCATCCCTCTTGATACTTCCTCTCGAATCCAGTTTAACGTTTCTCCATCTTCTACTTCCTTCAATGACTCTATCAATTTCTCTCCCCATACTGAAGGATTATTGTTTTTTATCCCCCTCATTTCTTCTTGTTAGCAGACTTTAGGCAACCTTTCGGGCCCTATCTCCGAAATTTCTTCCCGTATCGGCAAACTCTATTTTTCACTTTTATTTAATGCTATTTCTCCCAGTTTCCATTCTCCAGATGTACCCTGGAATTTTCCTATATCTAGACCCATAACCAGTTTGACAAAGTTTCTCTGAGCCCTACCTATTTCTTCCCTTTTTCTACATCCCCAAACTTATACCCCGTACAGTCCTCCCGATTTTACTAGCACATCCATTAAATATAGTCTTTGATTTTAGTCCAGCTATTCTTGCTTTTTTCATCACTATCCTAGTCGCGTTGGTTGCTTTTTGCATTTTACCGACCATAATTTTAATGTGTTTTCTGTGCGATCCACCCGAAGATAACCAAAAACCCAGATATTTGTATTTATCTACGATCTGTACTTCAATGATAGATTTAATGCTTTCACGATGATTCATTATAATAAATTTAAAATTTTAAAATAAAGCTTTTTCGGGTTTCAATCGTGTGCGAAACTATGAATGTTACCGACGTTTCGTGAAAATTGCAGTTCACTTCTTCAGGTTTCAGGTTATGTTGTTCTTATATATGTATTCTCTGCGATGTCTGCGATTGGCCAGAGCTCCCAATGGTGGGGACTGGTCGATCTTGATTGGCCAATCAAGTCTTTTTTGAAAAACCCGGGAGGACGGAAAGCCAAATCGGATTAGCCCTGAAGAAGTGAACTGCAATGTTCACGAAACGTCGGCAACATTCATAGTTTTGCACACGATTGAAACCCGAAAAAGCTTTAATTTAAAATTTTAAAATATTAAATTTTTAATTTATTATGATCTGTAGTTCGTCGCCAAATATTTTCCATTTCTCAAAAACTGCTCTTCTGTCCCCTTTCTTGAATATTATCATTTTCGACTTATTGACGTTGGTTTCTAATTTATTCCTAACTACGTATCTTTCCGAAGATTGCAACATATCTTTTAATCCCTTCAGAAAATCTGAAACAACCCTAGTAGAAATGTACGAACGGCGCAGTACTGACCCAGTACTGACTGCCGGTCTGGCAGTACTGACTCCCAGTACTGGGCCAGTGCTGGGCCAGTACTGGCTTGTAACGCTGTCCAGTACTGATTTTCGGAGCTTGTCCAGTACTGACTCAGTACTGACTATCAGTACTCGCACACTACTGGCACACTACTGGCATATAAATAGCTCCTTATAGCAATAGAATATTGCGCGATATCCCATTTGATTCTAATTATGTTCTGTATTGTCCCAGGGATATCGTAGGAATAATCAGGGAGTTAAATGGGATATAATGTGAAGTCTCAATATCATTACCGTATCCGTACAGCCCGCGTACACAGTCGCGACTAACAAAAATTATACGTCCGAGATATCCACATTCGGATATCTCGCAGCAGCAAGGGTCAGCTCGACCATAGTGCAATAGAAGAGCCTCGCCCTGCAGTAACCATCTTGTTGATCACGGTAGCATTTATGCCAAGTAAGTATGATTTTCGACGCCTCGACTCCTGTCTTAAACACTCGGCGCGCCGTTTCGACTGCGAGAGAGGCAAATCGTTGCGCGCCCTGGCGCACCACAGCCGAACTTTTGCCCAAGGCGGTAAGATTCAAATCTTCAAATTTTAAATCAAATCTTTTTATGTCAAATCTTTTATCCGTGAATCGTGGTTTATCGTTCATACCATTATGAGAGTTAGATATATGAATATACAAACTTATTTATTAGAGCTAGAATAAAAATTATTGTTCAACATAATACATAATAAATAATTTACGATATCAGAATTTGATTAATTATTATTTATAGTGATTAATAATGCGATGAAATTGCAATATTATTATTTCAAGCATTTTACGTAGCTGAGCACCGTAGATTATTGTTAAACTATTGTAAAAAAATCTAATATACTAGATGAAAAAAAATCAACATGAATTAATGTTTTTCTCCTTTTTTTACGAAAGCGACTATTAATCATTATCATTATTATGAAAAGTTTCCATAAACTGCGTTACTGAATAAAAAGGGCAATCTATCCGGGCCTTATTCTTACCTGATCAGGGTCGTAAATACGGCCTTTTATCAGATTGCCTTAATTAAAAATAAGGCTAGCCTATCCGGGCCTTATTTGGACCTGATCAGGGCCGTTATATACATTTTTAAATCAGGCAACCTTATCAGGGCCTGGTACGAGCCTTTTTTCAAATAAGGCTAAAAAAGACATTTTCCGCACGGGTCTCTTATGTTGACGCGCGTTGATTTGATCTTTAGAAAGTGGGATTAAAAAATATTTTACCATAAATTATATATATATATATATAGAACATTTTAATAATTTTTATTTTTAGAGTTTGATTTTCTAGAACTCTTAACATGCTTTTTTATGTAGGGACTTCAATTTTTGAGTGAAAAAAAATCTTGTCCACGATTTGATATTTTTCATCCTTCGAAAACATTCTAGTAGCATTTTTAAGAATTTCTTTAACAAATAAGAATTTTTATTTACCACCGAACTGGTACTGATTCGGTCTTCAGACCAACGTTCTGCCAGTACTGGCAGGATTCCGGAGGTCAGTACTGGCTGTCAGTACTGAATCAGTACTCTGCCGGTGGTGAATTCCGGCATACCACGGACATTTCTACTAGGGAACTGCCAAGTCGTCTAGAAACTTTATAGCAAAAATTTTCGTTTTTCCGCTCACAGTTTCCTCCTAATTTTTCTTGCTGTCAGATTTCATCCATGTCGTGTATCAGAATATTAAATATAGTAGGGCACCAGTCGTTCGAGCGCCAACCGTTAACAACCGCATTTTTCCTTATATATTTAAACATCTTTTTCTTCTAATTTAACTGAAATTGAGTATAGATAACTGATACCACTTTTAATAATAATCGTGTCATATCAGGAAAGATGTATAAGTCAGAGAGGTGGAAAAAAAGTGGAAGCTGCCACTAGAAATGTTATGGCTTTTATAATGACCGACACACTTGGCCGAGGATATTCATGGTGTGACATGAAAGGGAATAGGAACTTCCAGGAAACCAAAATCTCAGAGGCTATTATTAGTATGTATAATATTTCAGAAATATGTCGAATATTCACTATACCTATATACCCACCATACACACTACTATTTTCCAACCGAGCAAGTCACACCTACCCCGAAAGGGAAATGGCTTACTGGTATATTAAAAAAAATTAGTATGTATAATATGTACAATTGTATAAAAATTAATAAAATTTTTCATAATACGACATATGCACTTTCGCACTCAGTTTATAAACTTTCTAGCTACTAAAAATTTGATATACTTTTACAATAATTACAGGAGTTATGTTGCGAGTTTTTTCCTGGCTCAACGAGGAGTATTATTGGAGACACTGTTAAAGATTGGTTACGTAGGACAGGGGACAGAGTGAAAAGGGCTGTCTCTAAAAAGAGAAAAGATAGAGAAAGAAGAAACATGCGACTAATTTAAAAATGTGTTTAAAACTTATTGTTACATAATTTTTTTATAAATATTTTACGGAACTGTTAGACATTCAAAAACCTTACGTATATTTAAAAACTGTAAAAAGAGCTAGATCTCAAAAAGCTAAAACGATTTTTTCGAATGCGTGTGTTAAAATTTAAAAAAAAACGGTTTTTGCCATAAGGGCCCTTTTCATGCGAACGCCCACATTTCATACCTAGTTGAATATTTTTACGTTGTCAGTGTTCCTATGTTCAAAACAATTTTTTTGAATAAAACCTTTCAGTGCAAATTGTAGATTATTCCTTTCTCCTTAGATGTAGTCTGCAGCGCAGTTATTCACATATAAAAGAGTATGAAATAATTGTTTTAAAATAATTTCTTTTTACATTCTCATCTGAATGAGAAAGTGTTGGTTTTATGTGAAAATTGTCTTTCGTAGATTTGATCACATCTCGATGTTTTCGGACTCACTGATTGAGAAAATATGGATTTTGCTTCAGTGTCTGTCTGTCGTCGTTGCTGTCGTTTGTATACATGATAACATTTGCAGGACTTAGTCGATTGGATTGCCCTTTAGTTAACATTTTTAAGGGCTAAAAGAAAGGACGAGTTCGTTAGCCAGCCACGTTTGATAAGCGGTTTTGGTTTTATCAATCGAAAATGCAAAACTATATCAGATACGAAGAAAATATTAAGAAGTAAAAATTGTTTACCTCAAAAAGATCTACAAATTTAGTTTAGACCATTTTTTGATATGACGCATATTTTTTATTTCAACCATAAAAAAATATCATTAAAAATAAAAAATTCTGTTTTGCAGCAAAACTTTACGAGATAATAAAAAATTTTGAAGGAGTAAAATTGTTTATCTCAAAAAGACCTACAAATTTACTCCTGTCTATTTTTTTGGTTAGACGGATATTTTTTGTTTTCATCGTGAAACATGTTATGAAAAATAAAATATTCTATTTTCCAGCAAAACTATAAGAGATATGTGAAAAAATTTAAGAAGCAAACTTGCTAATCTCAAAAATATTTACAAACTTTCTTCAAATAATTTTTTGATACAATGCACAGTTTTTGTTCTAATCGTGAGAGCAAAGCTAATTTTTGACTAATTTCAAAAGTTTACTTTTTTAATACATTATTTTTATTTTTGAGGAGGTGTAAAATACAATATTGGCAAGAAATTCGCGATTTCGCGTTTCTTTTTTCGAAAGCACTGAAAAAATGCGTCAAAAAATCAAAAACGACCAAATTTGGATCGGCACACATGCGAATATATGCTTAAATCATCTAGATTTATATCAGTTTAAGTATCCGGGTTATGAATTAACTCGTCTTTAAGATGGCATCAAATGATTTTTTGGGACGTCCTTCAGCATATCCCCCAAGATGTCTTTAAGACATAGGGAGGACCGGACATTGTACGTCTTAAGGACGTCCTAAAGTTGTCTTTTTGATGACTCGGGGACATAGACGTCAATGTCCCAGGACATATAAGGACGTCCTAAGGATGTCCTTTGGATGTCCTGGTGCCACAATTGACACTGGTGTGTTCTAACCTGTCCTAACCGGCTTCTATCCGGCGATCGAAAACAGAAATTGAATATTGTCAAAGGCTTAAGTTAGCTTCTAACTGGTCTCTAACCAGTTCCTAAAAGGCACTTTACACTGGTGTGTGTTCTAACCGGTCCTAACCGCGTTTTATCCGGCAATCGAAAACAGAAATTAAATATTGTCAAAGACCAAAGTTAGCTTCTAACTGGTCTCTAGCCGGTTTCTAAAAAGCACTTGACACTGGTGTGTGTTCTAACCGGTCCTAACCGGGTTTTATCCGGCCATCGAAAACATAAATTAAATATTGTCAAAGACCGAAGTTAGCTTCTAACTGCTCTCTAGCCGGTTTCTAAAAAGCACTTGACACTAGTGTGTGTTTTAACCGGTCCTAATCGGGTTCTATCCGGCGATCGAAAAGAGAAATTAAATACTGTCAGACTAAAGTTAGCTTCTAACTGGCCTCTAGTCGGTTCCTAAAAGGCACTTGACACTGGTGTCTTTTAACCGGTCCTAACCGGGTTCTATCCGGCGATCGAAAAGAGCAATTAAATATTGTCAGACCCAAGTTAGTTTCTAACTGCTCTCTAGCCGGTTCCTAAAAGGACTTGAAACTGGTGTGTGTTCTAACCGGTCCTAACCGGGTTTTATCCGGCAATCGAAAACAGAAATTAAATATTGTCTAAGACCAAAGCTAGTTTCTAACTGGTCTCCAGCCGGTTTCTAAAAGACAATTGACACTGGTGTGTTCTAACCTGTCCTAACCGGCTTCTATCCGGCGATCGAAAACAGAAATTGAATATTCTCAAAGGCTTAAGTTAGCTTCTAACTGGTCTCTAACCAGTTCCTAAAAGGCACTTTACACTGGTGTGTGTTCTAACCGGTCCTAACCGCGTTTTATCCGGCGATCGAAAACAGAAATTAAATATTGTCAAATACCGAAGCTAGTTTCTAACTGGTCTCTTGCCGGTTCCTAAAAGGCACTGGACACTGGTGTGTGTTCTAACCAGTCCTAACCGGGTTTTATCCGGTGATCGACAACAGAAATTAAATATTGTCAAAGACTTAAGTTCACTTCCAACTGGTCTCTAGCCGGTTCCTAAAAGGCACTTGACATTAGTGTGTGTTCTAACCGGTCCTAACCGGGTTCTATCCGGCGATCGAAAAGAAATTAAATATTGTCAAAGACAATAGGTGATGGTTACAACCCGGGAACGAAATTCGGTTGGGGGCTGGTGAAGAACCGGTTAGGAATCGGATACAAATATTGCAGGATGCTGGTTAGAAACCGGTTAGGTGCCGGTTACAATCCTGAAGACAAAATTCGGTTAGAGACCGGTTAGGGCCGGTTAAGAACCGAATTGGAATATTATGCGGACCCAGTTACTACCGTTAGGTGACGGTTACAACCCGGGGACGAAATTCGTATAGGGGCCGGTAAACAACCGGTTATGAATCGGGTACAAATATTACAAGATGTCGGATAGAAAGCGGTTAGATGCCAGTTACAGCCCGGGGACAAAATCCGGTTAGAGACCGGTTAGTAATATTATGAGGACCCAGTTACAAATCAATCAGGTGACGGTTACAATCCGGGGATGAAATTAGGATAGGCGCCGTTTAAGAACCTGTTAGGAATCGGGTACAAATATTTCAGTATGTCAGATTGATACCAGTTACAACCTAGGGACAAAATCCGATTAGAGACTGGTTATGACCAGTTAGAACCCACTTCTCATCGGGTTCTAACCGGGTTCTATCCGACATTTAAAGCAGGGTTACCAACGACCGACGATAGTTCGGTTTTGAGGTTTTTAAAATGCACCCTGTAAGGGCCCAGATAACAAAATGCGAGCAATATGCGACGCATTATGCAAGCACGTCGTGCCGATCAACACGCACGAGATGCACTCACCAACGCAGACATATGTGTCATCAATTGAGACGCATATCGCTCACATGTCGTGCGGGTCACGCGTGCGACGCATATCGCTCGCACGTCGTGATTAGTTATGCTCTAAAAATAATAAATTATGTAATATTAATATTTTTATATTTTAATTTGAGACATTCAATCAAATAAATTTTGAATTGGACTTCGAGTTTGCACTTTTCCCAATCAGTTACTAGAGATTTTTCTATCGTTAGAAAGACTATATTGTTTTAGGTTTAAAAATTCATAAAATTTTTTATGATTAAAAATTAATCTAAAAATCAAAGTGAATTCATTAAGAGGTTTGGAAACAGTTGAACGTATAGTAAATTATGTTGTTTTACCATAGAAAAGATAGGTTAGGCTTTATACTTACTGGTTATAGGCTTATCTTTACTATTTTTTCGATTGTACTTACCACAAGTCTATTAATTTTCGGAATGCCGGATATAAAACACGATAAAACACGATAGTAAAATTCTTCGACAGATGCCAAAAGATGCTGAAAACACTCTTACTGGCTTTTACAAAAACCAACGATGGTCAGGCGTCTTCAAGTTGATAGCGTGTGTGAACAGTAGACTGTCGTGTCGAAGGACAACGAACCTGACGAACGGTCGGAAATTAAAATTTATGTGAACATAAATTAAATTTTTAACTGCATATCATTTCTAATATTACTCGAGCATTCTTCATAAATATTACAAATTAAAAGTGCAAAGAAAAAATAAATTTCACTTGAAATTTATTTGCGATTAGAATTATTGAAATTTTTTAATTTATAGCAATGTATGTAATTTAAAAACAAGTTGAAAAATGAATTCAATTTATTAAGAAAATTTTCAAATATAAGTTGATTTTTAACGCATCTTCATGATGACGAAATGCGACTCATAAAGCTCGCAGCATGTGCCCATGTTCCGTGCTAGCAAAATGCGACTCATAACGCTCGCAGCTGAGTGACCATCATATATTGCTGGCGAGATGCACGCGTTCTCGCACGCTTTGCATGAGAATCACGAAATGCGGGTGACGTGCGTCGCACGCATTGTTATCTGGGGGGTTTCGCGGTGACGGCAGCGGAGGTAGGTCTCTGTTTTTTCGAAAAAATCCAGTAACCGCTAAAAAATGAGATTAAAGTGGTTTAGCAACGACGTGAAGTGCACAGGAAGCCGACTGCCAGCTGATGGCGCTGATAGCTCAACCGTACTTGATCGTACTACGAAAATGCTTTGTCGATAAAAGCCGCATCTGTCTTGGCGGGAATTTTGAATAAGAATAAAAAATGCCATTTTTTATTTTATTTTTTTAAATTGTGTATTGACAAGTCCGAATAATTGGCGAAAGCAGCAGCATCACTGCAATTTGAATGAAAAATAAATTTCTCCTTAGAATAAGAAACGTGGTCACGGAATAGGAAAAGTGTGGCAAGTGATAAAAGGATGTCGCTGTGAAAAAGCTGATAATAATCGATACTAATTTTGCAATTTCCTTTAAAATTATTTATTGAATTATTTACATATCTTGTTGTGTTGTAATGCACAAAAAACATATGCAAATGGCGCATTACGTAGGATCCTATAAATAAGGTAAGTATTGCACACCCTATTCTCGCTTCATAGAACACTAATATTACTCGCATTCCCAGAATCTGAAACGCCCTCAGAAGGGCCCCTATTGAAAAACCCTGTACGGGATCCCGTGACTATTCCTGTACGTGTTCCTTTGCCAGAACTATGACCAGATCTCGCATAAGAAACGTTACGGGTTCAGCATAAGATATTGAGACACGAACCTGTACACAATCATGTACCGGAACATGCAGGAAACGAGGCAACCCTTACGGAAACGTGTACACCTCCTAAGTGGCCACGAATGAACATGTAGGGGATCCTGTAAAGAATCTAGCACGGTTTCCTCCATATCGGCAAAATTGTATTGTCATTAATTTGATGATGTGAAGGAACATGGATAATTATCTGTAATACCTTGCCTTTTTTATAACCTTGAAGATCCAACTCACTAACGAGAGAGCCATGCCCTAGAGCACCCTGGCCGATTAATTTCACTAGAGTTTCTGTACAGGATTCTGTAGAGGATTTTGTACCGAATCCTGTACAGGAATCCTATTGAAACTAATCCACCAGGGTGCGCTACGATCTAGCTCTCTCGCTAGTGCGTTGAATCTGCAAGAATATAAAGAGATCTCTTTATATTCTATATATATATTAATATATTAATATATTGCCTCGAGGCAATGTATTAAAGATATGTATCTATGTTCCTTCACATCATTAAATTTATTATATTAAAATTTTTCCGATACGGCGGAAACCGTGCAGGAATAGTTACGGGTTCCAGTACAGGATTTTCTAACAGGTGCACACTCAGAATCCTCACAAAAATTTGCTATTACTAGAGAGAAAATTATTATTTGAATATCTTGCAGGAGAAATGTAAATTTCTCATTGAAAATAACAAAATCTGCAAACCTTTGCATACATTTTAAAATCATCGCCCTTATTCGCAAACCCAGCGGACACGTTCTGTGAATGTTACATAACAAAAAGGGAACATTTATATATAACATTGTTACAATCGTGTGCCATAACAATTACAGAACTTTAAGATCATAGTGTTCTGTAACGCTGTTACTGTAAGGATATGTAGCAGTTCTGGAATTCTGTAATGTAACTAATATGGAACAGAGTGATGGAACTGTCACGTCACTAGAATGTCACACGTGTTGCAGAAATAGAACATAAATGTCACACTGTTCTGTAACACTGTTACTATAAGGATACGTAACAGTTCTGGAATTCTGTGATGTAACTGATATATATCACAGATTAATAGAACTGTTATGTCACTAGCATGTCACACGTGTTCCAGGAACGGAACATAAAGGTCACACTGTTCTGTAGCGATGTTACTGTAAGGATATGTAACAGTTCTGGAATTCTGTAATGTAACTAATATAGAACAAAGTGATAGAACTGTTACGTCACTAGAATGACACACGTGTTACAGAAACAGAACATAAAGGTCACACTGTAACTATAAGGATACGTAACAGTTCTGGAATTCTGTTACATAACTGATATATCACAGAGTGATAGAACTGTTATGTCACTAGAATGTCCCTCGTGTTCCAGGAATGGAACATAAAGGTCACACTGTTCTGTAATACTGTGACTGTAAGGATACATAACAGTTCTTGAATTCTGTAATGTAACTGATATACCACAGAGTGATAGAACTCTTATGTCACTAGAATGTCACACGTGTTCCAGGAACGGAACATAAAGGTCACACTGTTCTGTAAAGCTGTTACTGTAAGGATACGTACGTAACAATTCTGTAATTCTACAATGTAACTGATATACCACAGAGTGATAGAACTGCTATATCACTAGAATGTAACACGTGTTACAGAACATGTGTTCTATAATTGTTTTATGCTTGTTCTGTAACTACGTAACATCACCTTTATGAGGTGGCGTTACAATGTAGTGCTGTCGCAAATTAATAATTTTAAAATATAGCAGATATCTAGCTGACTAAGATAATTGTTACTTCATTAGAGTGTCAAGGTTGTTATTGAACACTTATATTATACTTCAATGATCCACAATCGTTCCGTAACATTTATAAAGTTCATCTTTTGATAATAGACGAGTGGCATGTGCTTTGCAGTAACTTAAATATAGTATGAATGTAAAATATATTATTATAACAAATATATAAGAAAATTTTAAATACAGATGAAAAGGAGAACCTTTTTTATGATTATATTTGTATATATTAGTATGGAAAATATGATAAATTTCAATGAAAATAATGTGTATACCCAGCGGACACGTTCTGTAAATGTTACATAACAAAAAGGGGGCATTTATACATAACATTGTTACAATCGTGTGCCATAACAATTACAGAACATAAAGGTCACACTGTTTTGTAACGCTGTTACTGTAAGGATATGTAACAGTTCTGGAATTCTGTAATGTAACTAATACAGAACAGTATTTTATAACATTTCATTTTTAAAGGGTATAGCCGGTTAAACATGTAAAAAATTCCCTCAAAGGGAATCAAATATTGAGTCAGTTATTTGAAAGCATACAATCAAGAACAATTTTTCCCAAAATTTGAAACCGTTAGCCGCCATATTGGATGATTTGGGGGGGGGGGGGGCCTAACGTTCATTTTAGTTTTCAGTTTTTTTTTCTCTGTTTCTATTGTTAGAAAAAATCTGAAAAAATTCACAAGACTTCTTTCAATCATTCTCAACGTGAATGATTTTTTTGAACAAATTTTGGTGGGAAATTCAAACTCAAAAAAATGTTCAAATATTTTTTTGAATTTTGTTGTGTGATAAAACTCAAGTACTATCTCAGTTTTTTACCACATTTATACATTATTAGATACATTATATATACATAATGTATATATTCATTGTAAAAGAAAAGATAGAATGATTATTCGTGGTACTCTTATCATTTTTAAATTTTTTGGAAGCTTCATTTATTTCTCGCCGACTGAGACGCGAAGCAGATATGCTTGAACATTTATGTCATATCTTGAGAACCCGTGAATATTTTCAAAGTTTTATTGGATTAAGTTAAAGATGAGATTTCACAGATTACGTCCTGTCAGATTTAGTTTTTTCCACTAGTATAGGAAGTCACAACACGAGTTGAAGTTAAGAAACAAAATCTGAAAAATTCTCGGCGATCACCGCTTTCGCGGTCGACAGCAGTAATCGCCGACTGAAAATTGAAGTTTGAGACTTCAACATTTTAAGATGTATCTCGAGAACCCGTTGAGATTTTTCAAGTTTTATTGGCTTAAATTAAAGATAAGAATCTAAGACCTATGTCGTGTCACAAGTTGAATTAGAGGTACTAAATTCGAGAAATTCTTGCATTGTTTAAACTTCTCACGTGGTATATTCTCTTCAAAATATCAAAAATATATTTATTAGGGTTTATTCGACGCGTAATTTAATAAGCTTTTCAAACGGGTTTTACAAAAATTTCTCGCTTATTTTGTGAGAGAGTAATCCCAGCGGACACGTTCTGTAAATGTTACATAACAAAAAGGGAACATTTATACATAACATTGTTACAATCGTGTGCCATAACAATTACAGAACATAAAGGTCACACTGTTCTATAACGCTGTTACTGTAAGGATACGTAACAGTTCTGGAATTCTGTTATGTAAATAATATAGAACAGAGTGATAGAACTGTTATGTCACTAGAATGTCACAGGTGTTCCAAGAACGGAACATGAAGGTCACATTGTTCTGTAACGCTGTTACTGTAAGGATATGTAACAGTTCTAGAATGCTGTGATGTAACTGATATAGAACAGAGTGATGGAACTGTTATGTCACTAGAATTTCTCACGTGTTCCAAGAACGGAACATAAAGGTCACATTGTTCTGTAACGCTGTTACTGTAAGAATATCTAACAGTTCTAGAATTCTGTGATGTAACTAATAAAGAACAGGGTGATGGAACTGTTATGTCACTAGAATGTCACACGTGTTCCAAGAACGGAACATAAAGGTCACGTTGTTCTGTAACGCTGTTACTGTAAGGATATGTAACAGATCTGAAATTCGGTAATGTAACTAATATAGAACAGAGTGATAGAACTGTTACGTTACTAGAATGTCACACGTGTTACAGAAATGGAACATAAAGGGCATACTGTTTTGCAACGATCTTAGATCAGAGTTGTGCCGACGGTCGGGCGTAGTCAGTTACTTGAACTGGATAAGAATACGCCGACAATAGGGTACAATGTCTAAAATCAAAAAATAATGAATATGTGACGTGCGCCGAAGAAAGGGGGCTTCCCGGTAAGAAGGCTTGAATAGAATAGGATTGAAAAATGCTATTCCTGTGAATACCTGATTTTCCCTTCGTTCTCTTATATCAGAAACAGTATTAGAAAGAAGCAACTGCTATTCCTGTTAAATTGTGGAATTCAAAATATAAACTAAGTGCAGAAATAATACAAAAAACATTTTTTTGTTACATATCCTTGTAACACTGTTATGGAATTGTTACACAACGATCACAGAACAAATTTACATCGTAAAACTGTTAAATATGTGTTACGGAATTATTACAGAACAGTGTTGCTCTGTAACCTTGTTCCTAAATTGTTCTAAAAATCCTTTTTGAAATATAACGCTGTTCCAGAATTGTTACAGAACGATTACAAAACAAATTTACATCGTAACAGTGTTACATATGTGTTGCGGCACTATTACAGAACAATGTTCCTTTGTAACCCTGTTCCTAAATTGTTCTAAAAATACTTTTTGAAATATAACGCTGTTCCAGAATCGTTACAGAACGATTACAGAACAAATTTACATCGTAACACTGTTACATATGTGTTACGGCACTATTACAGAACATGGTTATTTTGTAACACTGTTCCCAAATTGTTCTAAATATATTTTTTTACATATAACAACAATAACAATAACAACAATATAACAAATATATAAGAAAATTTTAAATACAGATGAAAAGGAGAACCTTTTTTATGATTATATTTGTATATATTACAATATGTATGGAACATAAAGGGAACATATAATATATAATATTATAATATAATATATAATAATAATATAATATATAATATTGTTCCAGAATTGTTACAGATCTCTGACAGAACATGGTTCTGTAACAGCGTTATAGAACTGCTACATCCATTTGGGGACCATGGTATTTTCCGTTCTAGAACTGTTACATCACAGTTATATAACAATTTCCGCTGGGATCACGTTTCAAAGTCAGCAGTGATTATTATACACATACATTATGTATACATAATGTATGAATACACTTATATAATTGTATTATATGAATATATTCAGGTATCAATGTGCCCCAGAATTTGGAAAATGTGAAAATTACCGTTTTTAATTTTTTACACTATCATCTCCCAAATTTGAAAATCGGAAAAATTCACAATAATAGCTCTTTGAATGACTATTCCGTGGTAAAAACTGAGATAGTACTTGAGTTTTATCACACAAACAAATACACACACAAATTTTGAAATTTTTTCTGTGTTTGAATTTCCCGTCAAAAAATTTCGAAAAAATCATGCACGTTCAGAATGACTGAAAGAAGTACTGTGCACTTTTTCCAACCATAGAAACAGAGAAAAAAAATAAAAACGAAAATGGACGTTACCCCCTCTAACTCATTCAATATGGCGGCTAACGGTTTGAAATTTTGGACCATTTTTTTTATTGTATGCTTTCAAATGGCTGACTCAACATTTGATTCCCTTTGGGGGAATTTTTTGCAAGCTTACCCGGCTATACCAGTTCCATAGCGCAATTGGCTAAGGCATCGGCTAGGTACATACCCTGCTAAAAATTTCGGATTCCGAAATTGGTCCGAATTTATCCGAAATCAATCCGTTTCACGATTTTTTTCCGTAATATGTCCGATCTAATCCGAAAACTGTACGAAAACAGTCAGAAATTTGTCTGATTATGTCCGGAGTCTGTCCGGACCTAAAATTTCGGCTCCGGAAAGAGTCCGATTTGATCCGAAATTAGTCCGGAATTCAAAACCTGAAATTATTTTCGTTGAACTAAAAATGGAAAATAGTCCGGTCTAATCCGAAATTTATTCGAACGTAAACTTTCACTCTCAAAAGAATCCGACTTGATCCGAAATTAGTCCGGAACTCAGTACCTGAAATTATGTTTGTTGAAGTAAAACCGGAAAATCGTCCGATTAAATCCGAAATCTGTCCGGTCTGAAACACCAATCAACTCCGGAAATAGTCCGATTCTATCCGAAATTAATCAGCAGGTTTTAGTTGTCATTCGGTGAAATTAAAGTGAGAACGAAAAATCGTCTGCTTTAATCCGAAATTCTTCCGGTCATAAATATGTACTCCGGAAGCAGTCCGATTCTATCCGAAATTAATCCGCAGGTTCAAGTTGTCATCCTGTGAAATTAAAGTGAAAACGGAAAATCGTCTGATTAAATCCGAAATATGTCTGGTCTAAAACATCAACTCCGGAAATAGTCCGATTCTATCCGAAATTAATCCGCAGGTTTTAGTAGTCATTCGGTGAAATTAAAGTGAAAACGGAAAATCGTCCGCTCAAATCTGATATTCGTCCGGTCCAAAACATCGACTCCGGAAACAGTCCGATTCTATCCAAAAAGAAGGGAAGAAAGGAGAATCCAATTCATAATAAAGTCATTCACTCTAAAATTGAATTCAAATCACGAAAATACGCAATAATCTCTCCCTTGAGTGAATCTACAATCCGTCACTTTTATCGTCAATTAACGATTTAAATTTTAGTGGGAATTTTTATCGTAAGAATCAATCTTACTCAATTTTTGTTTATTTAATCATCAAGTTTAGTTATAAAATGGTTAGGGCTAGTTTTAATATCCTATCAGGTTTGGAATCAACTTATATCGTTGGTTGCAATTTACTGGACAGGAAAATGTAAACGCAAATTGAACGAATGTCTCTATGAAAATTAATATCATTGAGATAAGTTTAAAATGCAAAATTACTACTATTACTAAAAATTAGTATAATTTGTAGTAAAATTAAGATCTCTAACTAAAATCAGCCAACTGCAGTTATAATTGAATTGAGAATATTGATAAACTCAAAATCGACCCCGGTTAGATAGATTGATAATGTTACAACATACTTCGTTCAAAATTGTTCTAATTTTTTTCCTCAAAGTGCATTAAAAATGTAATCAAAAATGACTTCTCGTACGACTTTTTAACATCCTGTTTTCGCTCATTTATAATTAAATACTCTGTAAGTGTATCGAATTTCATTTTTTTAGTTCAGTTTGCTATACCGGATAAGATTAGGGTGTATTGCGTTCGAATAACTAGAACTAGACAAATATCGGGCAAAGACGGATAAGATCTAAATTATTCGCATTCGTCAGAAAGGACAAATTTCGGATTTAACCAGATGAGATCCGGATTAATCGCATTCCTAAAGATCGTACAATTTCGGACTTAAGGGTGTTGGTTAGATCCGACTTGGAATTTCTTTTTTTCTAGG
>CAKNYM010053457.1:161291-202474 GCA_932195095.1 Andricus curvator
TCAACGAATACATGGGCTAAAAATCAAGCCTGAGGAAGCGCCTTAAGGGCAACACTGAATCCTGAATAACACTAACCACTGGCAGCACGCAACGAAGGTCCGTCCACATACGGCCCGCTCAACAATAGCACTGCTGTCCGCAGACGTTACGCAACCCCTCATTGTAATGTTCCTCAGGTACGGGCCAGGCAGAAATAAAAAAGGGGGTCGAGTCGGTGACAGTTTCTATTTAAACATTTGTTAATTATGTTTATAATATTCGCGATTAATATATTTATATAATTTATAATAATCATTCAAAGCGAATAAATAACTTTAAAATTATTATTAACCTCCCCCTTGAGAGTGGATGGGAAGGCGAATTATTGGATGGCCCCCCCCCCCCCCCTAAAGCCCTTCTCTGGATCCGCGCCTGCGTTCAGCAGCCATCGTGCGGAGACGAAACAGTCGAAAGCTTTCGTCATTTTTGACTCTCTCTCAAGTTTAAAAATGAAAATCGTTCAGTTCATCCACATAATATACATGAGTGACCTTATGCTCGCGATGCTCCGTGAACAGGGTTAATGCTGGTATGGTAGCACCCCGAACTCTAGGGTGATCGGTACTGTTTGTCGAACCCTTTACGGGTACTTTGCGCGTTCGATCGTTTTGAACCTCATCTGCAACTGGGTTTGGTGGTGTCATAACTGTTCCCACGAGCAGCCAGGGAAAGAGTTCGCCCATCCTTGTAGAGCCCCGCATACAAGGATAAGGCTGCATACTCTGAGAAGTCGCCTGGTATCCTAGAGTCACGGTTTAAGGCACCTCACCCTGATGCCGTTCAGCTCTTGACATGGTTGTTACGCCTCCACTAGGGGGTTAATTCCTTCGGGACCATTCCTGGACAATTGTCCGCGACTGCTTATCAATTACTGTAGCCATATTCAACAGAAACCCTTGGTACAGGGACCCTCTATCCGCAACCTGAGGGCGCGTCCAGTGGCTTTATCAGAAGGCTCTTCGGTTAGATTCTAAAGGAATCGAAACCGAAACCGATATATACAGGGTGTTTTTTTAACTTGAGACAACGAAATATCTGAAAAAATACGCATCCTACGGAAAAAATGTCTGGAATAAAAACTTTTTATTTTCGAGGGGAAAAAAAGATTTGCTAAAATTTACCCCACCCCCACTCCCACAGGAGGCAGGGGTGGGGGTAACTTTGTAATTTCAAATGGCAACCCCAATTTTTTATCACAGATTCAGATTCTCCTTTACGAAATACGTAAGTTTTATTCGGAAAATTTGTTTCGATTCGTGATAGATGGCGCTGCAATTGCGAAAAATGAAATTGTTGACACTACTTTTAGCTCTACCCAGGAATAACGACGTGGACGTAGTAGTTGTCTATTCCCTTCGGGGTGCTTGAACTTTTGGCAACGGGACAGTAAAAGTGATAAAACTGTCGAAAACCATTCCCGAATGCAGTTGGTTGACGACAGTCGATTTTGGATGTAGACATTAAATATCATCGAGTCTCCACTGTCTACAATCCTCGACGTCATTCCGGCCGAGCGATAACCGCGTCTGTCCGTGCTTAACGTTTATTCATTAGGAAGGTTGATTGTGTTCATTTGATTTAGGTGTGTTGGTTGCTTTCGTTTGGGTTATTGTTGTTGGTCACGTTCGTTTGAGTTGGTTTGGGTGTCGTTGTATTTCCTCATTACCTTACTTCATTACTTTTACAATGGAAATTCTATCTCAGCAACAGAAGATTGAAATGATTCTCATTTATGGAGAAAGTGGCAGGAATATCAATGATGCTCTCACGCTTTATGCTCAACGCTTTCCAGAAAGTGTTCCTTCACGCGCTTCTTTTTACCGGGTTGTCCGAAACTTCATCACTGACGGAAGTGTACAACCGAAAAAAAGGAAGCGTCAAGTAACAATTACTGGAGTTGATAATGAAATTGCAATTTTAGCTGCAGTCACTCATGACCCTCATGTTAGTACTCAACAACTAAGCCGCGATTCCGGAATGTCTCTATCCAGTGTTTGGAAGGTATTAAAACGTAATAATTATCATCCGTATCATATTTCACTGCATCAAGAACTTCATGGCAATGATTTTCAGAACCGAGTGACATTTTGTCAATGGGCGGTTCAGCAGATACAAGGAAACCCGAATTTCTTTTTTCTAGTACTCTTCACAGACGAGTCGTCTTTCACAAACCATGGTAACGTTAATCGTCACAACATGCATTATTGGAGTGTAGAAAATCCTCATTGGTTGCGTGAAGTTGAGCATCAGCGTCCATGGTCCGTGCACGTTTGGTGTGGAATAATTGGAGATCAACTTATCGGTCCGTATTTTATTGATGGAAATTTGAACGGTGAAAAATATCGTAACTTTTTAGAAACATGTGGTTTCAACATGACGGTTGTCCAGCACATTATGCGGCAATCGCGAGGGAAGTACTCAATCGCGAATTCAATGGACGATGGATCGGTAGAGGAGGTCCAGTAAATTGGCCTGCCAGATCGCCAGATCTTACGGCGCCGGATTTCTATTTGCGGGGTTATCTAAAGAATCGCGTGTATCAAGAAGTGCCCACAACTCGTGATAACATGATCGAGCGAATCAGGCCTGCTTGTGCACAAATATCACCAGACACAATTCGCAGTTGTGTGGAATCTTTCAAAGCTCGGATTAACAAGTGCATCGAAGTGCGAGGACACCATTTTGAGCACTTATTGTAAAATAATTAATCGAAATCAAGCATCCCTGTGGTGAGAGGCAAAGGGACTCACCGAAATCAAGCACCCCGATGGATGGTGAGAGGCAAGGGGACTCACCGAAATTAAGCACCCCGAAGGGAATAGACAACTACTACGTCCGCGTCGTTATTCCTGGGTAGAGCTAAAAGTAGTGTCAACAATTTCATTTTTCGCAATTGCAGCGCCATCTATCGCGAATCGAAACAAATTTTCCGAATAAAACTTACGTATTTCGTAAAGGAGAATCTGAATCGGTGATAAAAAATTGGGGTTGCCATTTGACATTACAAACTTACCCCCACCCCTGCCTCCTGTGGGGGTGGGGTAAATTTTAGCAAATCTTTTTTCCCCCTCGAAAATAAAAAGTTTTTAATGCAGACATTTTTTCCGTAGGATGCGTATTTTTTGAGATATTTCGTTGTCTCAAGTTAAAAAAACACCCTGTATATATATATATATGGATTTGATTCCTTGGGAATCGAACCGAAGGGCCTATGACAAAGCCACCGAACGCGTCCTCGGGTTGCGGATAGAGGGTCCCTGTACCAAGGGTTTCTGCTGAATATTGTTACAATAATTAATAAGCAGTCGCGGACAATTGTCAAGGGATGGTCCCGAAGGAATAACTCCTAAGCGAAGGCGTAACAACCGTGCCGAAAGCAGAATGGCACCTGGGTGAGGTGTCTCAAACGGTGACTCTGGGATACCGGGCGACCTCTCAGAGTATCAGCCTTATCCTTGCACGCGGGGCTCTACAAGGATGGACGAACCCTTTTCCCTAGCTGCTCGTGGAAACAACAATGGCAACACCAAACATAGTTGTAGGAAATGCGGTTCAAAACAATCGAACGCGCAGGGCTCCCGACAATGGGTCGGACAACAATGCCGACTACCCTAGAGTTGGGGGAGCCAATCAAGACGGAGCCAATGCGATTGACCGGCAGAATCTCATTAATTTTAAGTGGACAGATCGACTCAGGGACGACCTGCTGGAGTGCTATGATACCAGTATGGCCCCTGAACGAAAAGGTTACATGGCGCGAATGCATTCTCTGTGGTGCGAGAAACATCCAGAGCTCTCGGATTTTTCTCAAAAATGTCTGAGAAACCGTGCCGAGTACCTCCGGAAAAGGGGTTATATAAGCGGAACGCCTACACAACCGCAGCCAGAACAAGTCGGCAACAGAGAAAGAGAGGCGACACTGAGACCAACCTCGAACAGGCATCCAATAGAGGAAAAACGATGCTTCAAGACCCGGAGAAACATCAACATTCAGGTTTCTCCCAAGCCCAAAGATCTGACTGAACTGGATGATGAGCTTCGTGGAGATTTTTCCGAAGAATCAGACCTCTGGACTATCAACTGTAGTGCGTACAATGCAGCGAGAACTTTGGCAGATGCAAACCGTAAAACAAAACCAACGGTTGATCATAAGACCAAAAGACGAATGCATCAACTTAGCACAAAGATAGGCTGGACAAGACAGTACGCTTCCCGCATTCAGTGTGTGATTGACTACATAACATCTGGCAGGACTTTCACTGCCAAGGTTCGACAGTTCGCGCGCGAACTGCGGATCCGTCATCACACAATCAACAAGTCAAAGCTACTGATCATCAGGCAGCATGTTGTTGACTGAATACGAGTACTATCTAACGCTAGGAGAAGTCTAGAGCGGAGAGAGAGAGGTGGGTCAGAGAAAATCAACAGTTATTGTCTGACCCATATCGAATCTTCCAAGACCCTCCATTTACTGTCGACCATCCGCCCAAACCAGAGGAGGTCGAAGCATTTTGGAGAGAAGTCTACGAAGTCTAACATCCACTTGAAGAAGGCTCAAAGAACATAAATAGCTTCCAGGAGCTGTGCAATGCCCTCATAACAGCTGAGGAGGAATGCCCACCTATCACTACCGAGGAGGTGAAAAACGTATTAAGAGGCATGAAGAACTATTCCGCTCCGGGACCAGATGGTATCAAGACCTTCTGGTGGAAGAAGTTTCCTTCAACCCACCAGCATCTGGCCCGAATTTTCACCTCATATCTAAAGTCGGGAGAGCCTATTCCGGGGTGGTTGGTGGAAGGGCGCACAGTGCTCCTACCGAAGACGGGCAACTTAGCTGACCGGACAATTTTTCGGACAATTGAACCTGTGTGGCGAGAGATGTATGAACAACGTGGCTCAAAGAAAGGCGTAGCAGGATGTCGGGAGAACTTGCTCATCGATAGATGTGTCTGTAAAGACGCAGCATCCTATCAGCGACTTCTACCGATGGCCTGGATTGATTACCGGAAAGCTTTCGATTCAAACTCCCATAGACTTATCATCTGTCTGTTGGAAAGCCTAAAGGTTCATCGACACATCGTGAGGTACATAGAGACATTAATGCCGCTTTGGAAAACCAGATTTACTATCTCATCTGGAAAACATCGTGTGATCACTAACAGTATCACCTTTCAGAGAGGTGTGTTGCAGGGCGACACCATGAGCCCTCTCCTCTTTTGCCTCCCATTATTGCCACTATCTCTCGCACTTCGCCATTCCGAAGGGTATCCCTGCGGCAAACCTGGAAACCGAAAGCATAAGGTCACTCATGTATTTTACATGGATGATCTTAAGATCTATGCTAGGAATCAAGAGAAACTACATCTAGCTCTAAAAATTGTCAAAGAGTACACTCAAGAGATTGGAATGGAGTTCGCGCCAGAGAAATGCGCCAAGGTTTATTTGAAGAAAGGAAAACTTAATGGCATCCCCGAAGATCCTGAGCTCGTTGACAGAAGCGCTATACGACACCTTTGCGCTGGAGAGACCTGGGCGTGCCACAGAGCCGCATTCAGGACATGACATCTATAAAGGATACTCTATGATGCAGATACAAACGTCTCATCCGACGGATATGGTCTTCCGAACTGTCGGCGAGGAACAAAGTATCTGCAACGAACATGCTTGCCGTCCCCGTAGTACTCTATTCGTTTGGAGTAGTTCCATGGACGAAGGACGAGCTCAGATTCCTCGATATCGGGTCCCGAAAGGTTATGCACATGAACAAAAGCATGCACCTTAAGTCTTCTGTTCCACGACTTTACATCTCACGCCGTCAAGGTGGTTGCGGAATACTGAATCTTGAATGTCTTCACAACAGGATTATTCTGAGTGCGGCACATATGGTCGCAAATGGACAAGACCCTCTTCTTAAAATGGTCAGGAAACACGAAGAAGTGGGCAAAGGGGCGTTTCTGAACAAAGCAGCGGAGGAGGCTGCTGAAACACTCGGCCTTGACTTCAATATTAGGGGTGAGCAAAATGCATCAAATCTTATCCATCTTGAATAATCACTCCTGAAGGCCCGGATTAAGAAAGCACAGGAGAAAAACTTCCACGAACAGCTCCTCGACAAGAGGATGCACGGCATCTTCCACAGAAATGTGGAAGATTAGTCGATGTCGTATGAGCTAACGTTTGCTTTCCTTAGATCACCCGGATTGAAGTCGGTCACGGAGGGTTTCATTTTGGCATGTCAAGACGGTGTCATTTCCACTCTGGCATACTGTCGCCACATTTTGAGCCAAGACATTCCCCATAATAGCTGCAGAGCGTGTCATGCACACCCCGAGCATCTAGGACACATAGTATCTAGTTGTCCAACTCATGCGGGAACGACCTACATCCAAAGGCACAATGCGGCACTAAGAGTGCTTTATTACCATCTCTGTCACTTTAATGGCATTAGCCCGAATACCTCTCCGCTAAACGCTCCTAGAGAAATAGTCAATTGTCGAAAATGAGAAGTGCCGCATATACTGGAACTTCATATTCTCGACAATTGTTTCTGTTGCATACTCAAGGCCTAACATAGTTTTCCTTGACTTCGAGAAACGAACCATGTTCGTTGTCGAATTTTCGGCACCAGCTGACAAAAACGTCACAGCCAAGGAGAAAGAAAAGAAAGAGAGGTATAAAGACCTTATAAGGGAGTTGCGACGGTTATACCCGGAATATTCTGTTAAGCTAATCGTCTTGATCATCCGCGCTCTTGGAGGTGCCAAGGTTTCATTAGTTAATAGCCTGAAAAGCATCCCTGCTTGTCAACAAAATGCTGAGACATTTGCAGGGAAAATGCAGAAGGCGGTCGTCCTTGAGTCGCTCCGTGTCCTCAGGGTGCACGAGACTTTTGCCGGATCATCGTATTGAGTTCGCCGCAGTCTGTAACCACCTATCTCACGGTCGTGAGACGTGGTTATAGCTGAAATTTTACCGCGATTTCGCTGGGAGCGGGTGCATGTTTTCAGATTAGCACCCGCTCCCGGCGAAATCCTGCGGTTGTCCTTATGACAAACCTTGAACTATATACGGTTAAAAAACCACCGCAGGGTCCCACTGGGAGCAACTACCATCTATGAAAATGACACCTTGTCCCAGCAGAACCGTGGTAAATCACACGCATATTGGAGGAGAAATATGTCCTCTTTCGCATAATGCCTTTCTTAGGGGCCCTTTCAAGGTTAAAATTTGAATTATCACTGTTTGAAATCGTGTCAAAAAACATGGGATCTTATGGAGAGGCCTATCGTGGACTCCAAAAATGATGTGTACGAATGCAATAAAGGCACATATAATTTTTCCTCGTGCGAAAACGAAGTCCCCTAGAGGCTTTCAAAAAAATTTGGGAATTTTAATTTTTAAAGGATATATTTGGATGTGAAATTTTATTGTGCATCTTTTTTCTCAAGATAAAAAGTTGTAGCTTTTTTAGTTTACAAATTAAAGCCGAAAAACTGACAACAACAAAAATCAATTTTAATCGGTTTTTCACTTCAACTCGCGCTCTGTTCGTCAGTTTTTGGAATTTTTAAATAAAATTTTCAGAGAATGCGCTTTAGGTTATCCTTCCACTAATAGAATCAGAGGAATTGAAAAAAAATTGAAAAATTTTTATTAATTTTTTTCTGAAGCTCAGCGTGAATTGGACTTTAGTAACTTCCAGCGTTTCGTTTATCGAGGGAATTTCGAGCAAGGAAAGACTTCTCACGACAAAAATGTGGAGAAAACTAAGTTTTTGGGAAAGTTTCAGATAAAAATATTCAATAGTTTAAGAGTAATGATTTTAGTTAATGTCAGCGCTAGAGCTTTCGAGTGCACTATAGGGCTGGGGCTTGCCCCGTGTCACGTTCTCGCGCTAGAGGGTTTTTGCTTACAATATGATAATAATTAAATTTCTTAGTGAATAACAATTTAACGATAGTAAGTTGACAAAACACTCATGGGTTTTAATACTCCCTGCGAAATAACTTTACGTGCCTTTCTTTGATCCGGCAGCTCAATTATTACATTATTTAGAATTTTATTTCGCTCGAAATGCAGAAACTAAAATTGAAATCTATTTGACAATTGCACATTTTCTTAATGCTATCAAATGTTCTGATCAGACAACTATGCCTAATTTTACATATTAGGCAGCCCGTTTTTACACCATCATCCACGGACAGGATTGCTGTCAAGTGCATAGTGGAGGGACCTACAGCTTAAGGTGGAATCCGAATCACAAGAACCTCGGTAAAACTACCTAGAAAACTTTTCAGAGGTCCCTTTTTCTACATTTAAAATGAAACAAAAAATATCACAATTCTCTAATATGTAAAGTAAATGGTTTCGAACACAAATCACGATTTTCACACAGAAATTAAATTAAGTTGAAAGTATATATGTAAGTTTAGTATTTTTTATTTAAAGAAATTTCTACTGATAACTTGGTATCTATAAAGTTACAACTATGCAGGTGGATAAATCACAGTAGACTATATTACAGGTCTCTATCCACCTTTTCAATTAATGTAGATTAACTCTTACTTTACATAATACAAAGCTGTAAATTCACTTTTTGATATACATATACACATAGAAAAAACAATCCTTAGATGCACTATATGTGACGTGGCACAAGGAAAGGGACCTTAGGGTTAGCAGGCGAATTTTTCAGTAGAAGCGATTGAAGAAACGGTCGAAGTCAGACACTCAGAGAGTGGGAACAATCTCCGAAATCCATCACCTCCACTGACAACTACATCTTCTCGCTTCGCGTTCAGCGAGTCAGACGAGCTCTCGAGTCACAGGGACACAGAACGAAATTATGTGTGGAAAGTGGTGGGACTGGATTTCTCGGGCCGTCCGCAAAAATCGGAATAGGAGATTCCTGCCTCACTTTGCATCTTGATAACAATTCCAATTTTGCAGATAAAAATGTAATTCTTTCTCAATATAAAAGAGCGATTTGAAACCCATCAATAGCACAAAAACCTGAAAATCGATTTTTTAACCCTAAGGTCCCTTTCTTTGTGATACGTCATATATGCCTTTGTCTACAACTGCAAATCAAATAATTCAGATCTACTTGAAAAAACTTAGCAGGGTCTTAAAATCCTAAATCCAATCGTAAATTAAACAAAATAAAATTTTACTATCAGCTTAATACCGAAAATAAGAAGAAATATTGACTTTTAGAAGCATATTTTTCTTTGATACTCCATTTTATGTCATTTGTTACATAAGAAGGTTTAGTTCGAAATTATATGTTTCGTATAATCTTTTTGAAAATTTAAATTAGTGTTATGAAGTACTTACATATGGGGCATTATTTCTCAAGTCTATCCACTCGAAAAATGAAAGTTGTCCGATCTCAGTCAGAATCCAGCAAAGTGTTGTGCTATTGGATAGTAGTTTATGAGGAAAAATTTTGCCATCCAAATAAATATTTACAGAAGGGATTTTTTAATTATAAAAATAAGAGGTGAGTGGTTTTTGAGAATATACACTCTGGTTTGGCGATTTTTAACTGTTTTATTAGCAATAACAAAATGCTGTATACTACAATATCGATAGGGTTTTTCACGCCCGTTACATTAGAGGTAACAATTTTTAGAACAAATAAAGATCTGACCTTCAAAAATGAAAGACGAAACTAAATTTAAATGTTTTCATATGACACTTGTTTTTTAATTTATTTTAGGCTAGAATGAAAGCTTGGACTTTTTTCTTTAAGTACCTTGAGATTAAAAGGTAAAATTTAATTTTTTATTGGCGAAAATAAGTTTTAAGTGCTCGGGTATACACAATGACCCTTGCACATGTGCGTCCGTGTTCTAAATGATTATTTTTACCAATAAGAAATTCATTTTTCCTTTTTAATCTCAAAGTTAATTCAGGAAAAAACTCAAGCTTTCTTTCTAGCTCAAAGAAAATTTCCAAAAAAGCGTTCTTCTATGAAAAATGTTAAATTTATTTTTGACCTTCATTTATGAAGGTCAAATCTTTATTTTAAAAAAATTCTTATGATCAATGAAGATAGCGTAAAAAAACCTATCGAAACTATACTGGAAAAAAATTATCACCATTAGAAGAGTTGAAAATCGCCAAAGCAGATTGTATATTCTCAAAATGCACTCATCGCTTATTTTCATAAATAAAAATCCCAATTTTTTACCACAAAGCTCTTAAAGGAAATAAGCTAAGCTTCCTTTCGAGAAAAAATAAAACAAAAATTTGCTTTTTTTCGAAACGTTAATTTTATTTTTGATATTCAGTTTTGAAGGTGAAATACTTATTTTTGTCAAAAAATGCTTATGACAATGGAAAGAGCGAGAAAAAATAATGCCCCACATACATGTACGTACTTCATAATACAAACTTAAATATTCATATTATGGTCTCTAACTATCAATATTTCGGGCTCATTAGAAAAAATAATTGTATATCAATAAAAAAACAGGTAGAAAAAGAAAAGACAAACTCTCACTCCCTTGCATATTCTTTCTCCGTCTTTTTATACGAGGAATGCATGTTTCAAGATCAATTAAAAAGATTTCCCTGTTGAGGTATAAATTGGCCTTGAACGATCTTTTCCTCGTAGTATAAAAAAGACGGAGAAGGAATAAGAAAGAGAGTGGCAGGTTGTTTTGGTATACTCTCTCCACTGTTTTCTTTTTCTCCCTCGTTTTCATTGGTATATACTTATTGTATCTAATTAGTCAGAAACATTGATGTTTGGAAGCATATTTTTATCTGATACTCTATTCTATGTAATTTGCTACATAAGATTTAGTTAGAAATTAGGTTTCTCATCATTATTTTGAAAATATAAAAAACAGAGACATTAAGCCCTGGACTTGGTTTGCGTTCCAAAATTTGTTCGGATTCATAGTCACCGACATTAATTTAAAGTTTGGTTTCTGAAGAGGGACACTAAGGTAAACTAAAAAAAACTCCTAGTTTCTGTACTGAATGATAGTAGGTTGGATTGAATCACATTAAATTTTGTCCTAATTCAAAAAATTACACTCCATGTGTTTTAAACAGATTTTTAAATTTTTGTTATGTATCAATAAGACGTTTGGTTTTTTGGTGTTACATAAACCAGAGTTCAAAATAGACTAACTTTTTCCTTAAAACTTAAGCATAATATTTCTCTATATTCGACAGTCTTTATAGATAATAAATCTAAACATAATGCATTTTGCTTAGAAAAATTCGTCGCCGCTTAGAAACTGAATCGGTCGTTGAGAGTTCTGCCCGTGACTCCGAGGTTGCCGGAGAGGCTGTACATGACTTCACTGAAGCTGCGGTCATCCACGTTCAGTGTTGGATCCACGGCTGGAATTCCGCGGCCGCGAGATCGTGAACGTGGCCTCGAGCGCCTCTGTCGATTGAATTGTTGACTGCGGCCAAGCTGTAAAGAATATCGATTATTAGAACTGAATATGAATCTCTGCCTTTATCTTAGTATTTCTTAAAGATAACCTTATCAATAATATTGGGTTAAATTTCCATATAATGAATAGTCTACAATTTTTATAGTAATACCAGCGCTCACACCGGTTCAATAATTTGCATGAAAGGGTCCTGTAACAATTAGCAGTAATGCATTTTATAGCATGTTTCTCATGTATTATACGAGATAGTCATTATTCTGTTTTCTCAATTTTTTTGTAGCTAGCTTTGAAAAATCTGAAGTGATGCCAACTAAATTATATTTGCGGCTATAAATTATATTTATAACTATAAATCACACAAAGATTCTGTAACTTTAGAAGATATTAATTTAAAAAATCACGAATAACGCTACAATCGAAATTTCAAACAAAAAGAAAGCTTGACAAAAGTCTGCAGGCTATAATTTTATTCTTATGATCATAAAATTTTTACAATCACATCTCATTTTACGATTTTACATATTAATCAGGACGAAATAAATTCACAATTGCATCCGTTGAGAAAAGAAAAGTTAAAAAGGTTATTTTTGAAATGCAGATTAAGGTACAGCTTACACGCTTTTACCAAATGAACTACATTTTTTTTTAGAAATATGTCATCATATTCTAGAATTATTTTTTTTTTAATTTGAAATATATTGACTTATAATAAAAATTTTCCATTTTTTAAAGATTTTTAATATGCAGACACACCTGCAGCCAAAACACATCAAATAATTTCTATGTGACTCCGCATGATTATAGTAAATACGGTGTACATATGCAGATTTTGCAGGAGAAAGTGATCCATGAACATTATGGTGGGCCGAAAAATAAAAAATTGGAAATGTTGAACTGGCCCCTAACAAAAGAAAGTTGTTACGTGTCATCGCAAATAAAAAACGCTAATGACTTTTTTTAAATAAAAAAGGGAAATTTTGCTGCAGTAGGGAAAAAAGTTGTAAACAAAACTTAAAGATCTTAATCAAACACATATTTTCTATTCTTGACTATTTTTTGATTATACTCTAAGTTTATGAAAAAAATTGGAGAAGGCGAAAATTTTTATGACAATGGATGTTTTTCGCAACTTAAATTTATATACAGATGCTTTTAGGTAACTGAATCAATTTTTTTAAATATCGATGGTTAGTAATCAAAATCAGTTACAAATTTTCAAAACACAAACGAAAACGCTTTTCGACATATCAACTTGTAAATGTTCGGAATTCTCCAGCTGTAACTGCGAAAATCTAAAAAAAGTCCCACCAAATGAACGAGCTTCTCTGATAGACGAAAGAAGTACCCGGATCATAGGCATAAGTTTCATTGATCAGTCATATACGGCGAAACTGAAAAAGATACTGGACAGAAAGACAAAACAATAAACTTATTTACAGGCAGGAGCAGTCCCTAACTTGACGAAGGAATCACTTGAAAAATCAAAAATCGTCGACAAAAATAAACTAAGAAGAGAGAATAAAAAACGTAGAGAAAAGCTGCAAAATAATTCCACTGCAGATGAACTTCGCGGACTCTACTTTGACGATCGCAAAGATAATACTTTGGTCCAAGATTGTATTATTGATTACCTAGATGAGAAAACTATGAGGTGCGACTTTTTACAGTCTAATTGAGGTAAAGAAGGGGAAGGAAGTTCAGTGATGTGTGTGTGTTTGCTCTATGCCATTGGAGAGGTTAAAAAATCTGTAATTCCACCATTTAAGTTCACGAAACTTAATTTTGATGTAACCGAATATTTTGATTTATTATACTGGACAGCCGTCCAAATCACGCAACCACCCCTACTCATGGAGTTTTCCAACAAACAGATGAAACAGCTCGTTCATGAAAAAGATCAGACTCTGTTGTCTCAGTTTTTAATAAAAAGGCTGATTACCGTCTTTAATCACATGATATGCATTCGCGAGAATAGATTGGAGAGGTTGCGATAGCAGGAAAGGAGTCTGCCTGTATGAACGGGAGGATGGGTTGGGCAGAAATGATATTCGCTGTGCACAGAGCAGTCACGTCCTCGTTGTGAGTCCTGAGATGATCTTATTTGGAAATTAAAATCTAGCCGAGAATTGCACTTTGAAATTTCCATACCGCTCTTCTTTGTGGTTTTGAAATTATTCTTAAGACAAAACCTGAAGAATTATTTGCGTGTAACATGTAGGATATAAAAAATGCATTGTAACAAATTTAAATCGTTCAGAATTTAGCGCTGGTCAAAAAAGTTTGAATATAGTTTTCATGCTGAATGCAAATCTGAGCTCCATTTTATGCCTACAAGTCAGGTTTTTGAGATTTTTTATCCAAATATTTTTTTCAAACAATCAAAAATTATACATTGAAAACGAAGAAAATGACTCCTTGTTGGTTTGAGAAACGTGAATAAATCAAGTTTTCTGTAAAACCTTTTTTTCGCCTTCTCAACCAATTTATTTGCTATTATGTAAGTAAGTTGCTATTTTAGGTGAAAACTCGAGAATAATTAATCAAACTATCCAAATATGCGCTAAAATTCTTAATTTTATACTTACGCAGATTTGTGTGTAGTTCAAAATCGATTAATCAACGTTGCCTCCAAATAATAATAATAAATAATGATCATTATTTTTGCATAATACTTTTTATAAAATGTCAGGTCATCCTCCATAATAATGTATCCTTCTATGAAATGAAAGGATATTTTCAAATGCTGAAGACAGAATTGAATATATCGTTAAAATAATCATTTTTCGATATTTTTGCCTATTCTGTATATATTTTAGAAATGTTTTCGAAAACAATGTACCACTTGAATGCGCCATATTAGTCGCATGTGAATAGTATTTAATAAAGATTTTTTACATAAAATTTTATTAATTTTACTCAAAATGTTAAACTTTAAAGTATTCAAGAAACTCGGAGCACTATATTTCCAAATTTTTTTATAAGTTTACACTTATTAGCTCGGCTCTCACATGTGGAGAATCCCGGATAGACGAAAATCTCCTTTTCTTCTAAAAGTTACTTTTTAAGGAAAAATTGAGTTAAATGTACCATGTTACTGACCATTTTTTTTAAATTCTTTCTGAATGAAATAATTAATCGATATTATCAATTCCTTCTTGAAGAAAAATTATTATTCGTTAGTTAAACTTGAATTCTCATACAGGTTCTAATAATAATATTGTTGCCGTTTAAAAAAATGTTTCTTTTTTAAAAGTCTTATCCGTTAAATTTTAAGGTTTGAAACCCTCGAATTCTTATTCAAATAGAAAAATATTATCTCCATATTTTTTTCTTTAAAATAGCATATTGTGTATGAAGTGGGAGGCGACGGGCTTTTCGTAATTCGCGCACTGTTTTTAGACGCGTCTTTGGTGCGGGCACCTTCGAAATGGGCCTCCTACGAGACACGCACGATACTTTTTACAAGGTCATAAAAAGCCAATAAGGGCTGCTAAATAACTCAATAACTCCAATCAAGAAAAATATAAAATTTTGTAGATCAATGGTACATTTTGACGTGATGGCTAGATTTTCCGACTTCTATTTGGAAAACTTTTCATATGCAAGCTCGTATAATTTTTTTAATTTTTCTGGCAGGTAATCTAATGTAGCAAGTTGTGCCGCGTCACGAATTTCAGGAGGTGTGCCCCAGCTGCTCTAGTTAAAGTTCCGTGAAAATATAAATTGGATAAATGAAGCTTTTTATACAAATTAATAATAAAAGTTTACAGTTTATTCATAAAACAAGTTAAAATTATGTTATTCAGTTTGAAAAAATTTGAGATTTTAAGTTCTGGTCAGTTTTTATTATGCAAGTCTGCTTTCTACTTTCCTGAGAACCATTTGATGTACCAAAATCAGAACACAAAAAAGCTGAAAAATCAAAATTAGATTCCCAACTAACAAATATTACAAACATTTTATCCTAAATTTGAGATTATATTTTGGTTTTAAGGGCATGCTCTACGGTGACCACGTGACGAAACCAGTCCTCGGTTATGAAAATGTTTTTTGGTGTTCACCATGTCCAAACGCAATGATATATCGCTCTCAAAATTTGGAATCTAGGAAATCAGACAATAAATTGCGTTTGTATATTTAGTTTGAGTAATAATTTTGAAAAAAATTATCCATGTAAAAAATAAATGTGTAAAATTATTTTCATTGTTTTTGGTGCTCACTACGTCAAAGATATTATACACCTAGATGCGGCAAGTGGCGGCGGAGTGGGGATAGAATTATTAGTGGGATAGGATAAATGTAGACGGCGCTGTCGGCGAAAATCCTAACCCTCCCCGCTGTGCCTCCCTACCCGCTGAAGTATCCGTCCCCTCTTAACACTTGTCGTGGGTAAAATGGGCGAAAGAGGGGCTGTCGCCGAAATGAATTTCAGTAAACAATATAGTTTTCTGAAAGTATTCATGATCACTAGAGCAATTCGAAGTCTGTCTTACCCGGCGATCGAGGTCAATAACAATCAATAAACAAATGAATATTTATAATTGTTTAATGAAATTAAATTCCGTTCAGATTCAACTGTAAATAATTATGAAAATATATATATTAGAATTTCCGTTTTATGGTTTTTGTGTAATATGATCCGTTTATCTTTGAATAATAATTATATAAAAGATAGAACGATTTGCATAATATATTGTTCAAAATTGCAGTGTAATTAACAAATTATAATTTCGGCGTGAATTTCGCTATTTTGAATAACGTAACGTAAACCACAACCGAGTGAATATATTGTTACGTTTATAACAGAATACGCCAGAATAGAAACAAGAAAAGATAACGTCATTTTTTTAATTCACTTCGACCGCATTCAGAATTGTTTAACTTCAAACGATTTACATATCTGAAATTTTACATTCATTGACAATGAAATTGTCCTTCCATTTTCAGCAATTGAAGTTGATATGATTTGATTGGGAAAGTTTACATTTTAAACAATTTCAACTATTAAGCCTTTATATTTAAAATGAAACAATTGTAGAATTGCGGAATTGTTCAACTTTCAATACTATTGCATTTTTAATTTTAATCCCTTCAAAGTGTGAAGTTGCACATTTTTTGTTATTTTATTTTTACGCATACTATGTCTAATTTTTAAGACCGTTAAATTATACTATTTCATCTAAGAATGCTTTCAATTTGAAACGGGTTGTATTTAAAAGTGTTAAATTGTGAACAGTCTGATTTATATGAATGAAATTTTTAAACATTTTATGAGTCACATTGAAAATGAAAAGATTACAATACAAATACCAAACAAGTTTGTCATTTGGTTGAAAATAATTTAATTTTGAAGGTATAGTTCTATCATAGTTTATTATTTGGGGTCAAACGCCAGTAGGGCCGGAAATGTTCAATTTTTCAGGCTTCCAATTTGACGCAATAAATAAGGATGCACACTAGTTATTTCAAGTTAAAAAATAAGCATTGTTAAAAATGATTTTTAAATTTGAGGAAAATACTCCTATTATTAGGTGAACTTCAGAAAAAAATATTGCAGGTTATTCTTTTATCACTTCATTTTATTCTTTGAAGGATTCTATACGAATCTCTTTGGTACCCTTCTGTTTACAACATTTTATTCAGGAATTACACAATTGTTCATTTTATTGACAATACTTTTCTTAAATACATTTTTTAAAATAAAAATAGAATAAACCGTACAACCTTAGGATTAAATAAGAATTGCGCAACTTTTACCTGAAGAGAAAGCAGAAACATGTAAGCCTAATAACTTAATAATTTTAAACTGAAATATTTTTTTGAAAGTTCGCCTTCCGCAATCTTCCAAAGTTAGTTACAATTATCAATGGAAATATTTTCCTCGAGTTTAAAAATCAATTTTCAAAATGCTCATTTTTGAACTTGAGATAACTACTAACTAGTGTACATCCTGAAATAGTAAAATAGTTAGACTTTGAACAATATGAACATGTATCAGTAAATGTTTAGTTTTTAATATTTTATTTATATATTTTTTTGTCTAAAAGACCACACTGCTCAGTTTCGTGGATGGTAATTTCAACTTTTAATTTTGTTTGAATACGGAATTAAACGTTTCAATTTTTAAAGTGTACAATTTTTAATGACGTGGCTACGTGTACAGAAATGTCGGTACGAATAGCTGAATTTTTTTTGTACGAATTTGAGAACGAAGGGGCTCTATGCACCGAAATTTGGGTACGAATAGCAGGATATTTTCGGTACATGTAATAGATTGTAGACACTTCGAATTTTTAAAGCTTCATTTTCAATCCGCCAACAAAAATTTTGTATTCTCTTTGTCAATACGAAATTCATTGTTATGTTTAGTTTTGCAATGGTTATTACTCTTTTAATTTTCTGTTTGTAGCGTTCAGAGGGTGTACAATTTCAATCCTTTCGTCATTGTTACAATGATTTATTAAATATATTTGACCAATTAATAGCTAAGGTAAATGCACTAGTAATCGTCACCTTAAGCCAAATTGGAAATTAAAAATGCTTATAATTGTATTCAAAACACAATTCTTATTTCCACAAAGGGCTTAACCGATTGAAGCAGATATAGAAAAACTCAATTTTGATCACTTCTCATGATATTTGATTGGAGTCCTTTTTGATTCACGATAAAAATTCAAATTATGCAAATCCGTTAGTTATCGTCAGGCACGTAACCAAGTATTAAAACGAGAAAAGTATACTAATTTGATAAAAGGATATTTAAACTGACCTAAAATCACATCTTTTATCATACGCGGCAAGAGCGAGTCTTGTTATACGAAAAATACTGGGCCATCTGACGATAACTAATGCAGTGACGATTACCAGTGCATTTACCTTAACTGTATATTTCATTATAGCGATCAGAGAACCAATTTTTGTAACAATTTTAATTTAACTTAAATTATAAACTAATATAATAGAGAATTCAATTCGCAATTCATATTGAATTATACCTTATTATATACCTTATTATGCAAGATAAAACAATTCGAAATTCATATTGACTTATTATACCTTATTATGGTGGCATGATGAAATTGAGGAAGCCCAAAAAGAAAAGAAAGAAGCGCACAACAAAACGCTGAACATGACAGGTCTTAGCGATGACGAGAGAAATAGACTCAAAAATTATTACAGGCACAAAAATAGGAAAGTTAAACGACTAGTCAAAGAGAATAAAGAGAAAATCAGAACAGAAGAAGAGAACAAAATAAAAAACTACTTTGAAGGAATTATGAAACTATTATATAAACAGTTGAAGGAAAGTAAAAGTACAGAGTTTGCCAGCATGAGAAACAGCAAAGGTGAAATGCTATGATATGGACGGTATAGTAGACGCTTTAAAAGAATCTTTTAAAGAACTATTAGGAGGTGAAGATATAGGGCAACATAACTGCGACATAGAACATAATGCATTAGAAAATCCAATTGAAAAAGTCTGTGTCACTGAGGTTAGAGACATAATTAAGAACTTGAACAACGGTAAGGATGCTGGTATAGACAGTATTAGCGCTGAAATGCTTAAATACAGTGGCGAGTACATAACTCACAGGTTGTGCGTATTGATAAATTTATGTATCGAGACGGGGGAAGTCCCAGACGATTGGAGAAAAGCGATTATCGTACCAATATACAAAAGAAAGGGAGATAAAAGCAACTGCAGTAATTATAGAGGTATCAGCCTACTAAGTACCGTGAGTAAAATATACTGAAAAATACTTATTCGTAGGGTAATGGAAATCACAGAAGAAAATACATGGGAAGTCCAAAGTGGATTTATGCTAGGAAGATCATGTATAGATCAGATATTTAGCCTAAGACAGATCACAGAAAAAAGCTTCAGAGTAGGAAAGAAAGTTTTCTGTGAATTTATTGACCTAGAAAAAGTATTTGACAAAGTAAATAGAAATAAACTTTGGGACGTCCTTAAAGAGTACGGAGTAAATGAAGGGGTCCTACAAGCAATAAAAACAATATATACAGGTAGTAAAGCGAGTGTAAGGGTAAATGGGAAACTGAGTGACTGGTTCGATACTATGCAAGGCGTGAAACAAGGATGTGTTATGTCCTCGTGGCTATTTATCATATTCATGGATAAGTGTCTAAGAACTGCCCTCTTCGACGAAGAAGGTGTAGATCTCGAAACAGTCAAGGTACGTGGGTTAGCTTTCGCAGATGACAAGATTGTTATGGCAGAATCAATCGAGGACTTGCAAAGAATGTTGAATAACGTTAATACAAGCATGAAGAACATGGACCTCAAAATTAACGTAAATAAAACAAAAATCATGGTGTTTGAGGGAAAAAGTGAGAAAACAATATGCAACATTGTCCTAAATGATGAGAGATTATAAAAAGTTGACAAGTACGTATATCTAGGTAGTCTATTCACTAGCGACGGAAAAATAGATGGGGAGTTAGATAGGCGCATAAATAAGGGTAAGCAGGTTATCGGTAGAGCAGGGTCCATCCTAACAAATAAAAACATATCAAAAAAAGCTAAAATGGTCATACATAATTCTATCTTCGTACCGACTGTACTATACGGTAGCGAGACATGGACCTGTCAAGAAAAGGACAGGAGTAAAATTAACGCGATCGGCATGAAACCTCTGCGCATAATATGCGGGAAAACACTGATGGACAAAGTCCGAAACGAGACAATCCTCAAAGAATGTGGTACAGGAGAGACACTAGTTGACACATGGGAAAGAAATCAGTTAAGATGGTTCGGACATCTTGAAAGAATGAAAGATGAACGACTGACCAAACAAGTGTATAAAGGTAAAGTAAATGGCAGAATGCCCAGAGGTAGACCGCCGAAAGAATGGTTAGAATCTGTAAATGAGACATTAATCCGAAGAGACATAAGAAGCCATAGAAACACAAGAGCTTGCATGAAAAAATACATGGACGTGAAGGAAGCTAGAGTAGTATGCCAGGACAGAAAAGTGTGGCGACAAATAGTTTGTAAACAGGGGTGAACGCTAGAGAGATTGATCAGCAACCTGGGTCGGAGCAGTGTTGCGGAATAAACGTGCCATTTACATAAATAACACGAGAATTCCAGATCAATCTAAAATATCTATATCTAACACCTATATACCTCATACCTATATACCCATATACACACTACTATTTTCCAACCGAGCAAGTCACGCGTTCTCGCGTTGTCATCGCGGTAGGGCTTGAGCTTTCCTCTCATGAATTTGACGGCTATGTTGGCCGTAGCATTGCTACTGACAGGGTTTCCCATGCTAGACAGGCAGAGAGCGAAGAGGAAAGTGACTAAGAGGAACACCAAAACCCATAAATAATAATGGAGAGTATTTAAAAAATTTTGAAACGCTTGTCGCTACCCGAGGATCGTCGGGGCGCCCCTGGAGCCACCGCTGGGGGCCACAGCATGCGGGACGGTGGTGATGGTGAGCTGCGAGATGGTCAGGCAGATCTCACTAATCAAACAGCTGGCCAGCAAGAACATCTGCGACATACGGTAAGCAGTGAAACATCAACTGTGACTGCTGAGGATGCTTTGGCTAGCGTTAGCTATTTGCAGCCAACCACTTCAACAGAAATACCGTGGGAGAGCATCAAGTGGGATACCACAATGAATGAGGAATTGATGTGTCTCTATTATGAAAGTGCGAAGTTTGAAACCTCACGCAAAAAAAGGACAAAATTTTAGAACGAAATTTGCCGCAAAGTATCCTCAAATAGAGAAAGTCGCACTAAGAGATCTTATCGCTAAGGTGAAGGACATCAGGACTAATCTACTCATCTCAGAAGATCGAGCAATGGAGATTAAACAGCAGGTTGATATGGAGTGGGAAAACAACGGCAATGCACAGCAGGTAGAGGAAGCCGCGTCACATGAACAAGCAGTGGTAATTGATGTTCTTCCTCAACCTGGTGATGATCCAGCACCACCAAATCCTCCGGAGGTAGATGGCCTAATACAATCAGTGCCAGAAGCAGAGGTTCAACAACCAAGGAGACGATTAAAATGGACATGCCATATGAACAGAGATGTGATGCACTCTTTTTTTTTGGCAAAGAAAAGTGGGCAAAGTGTAAGGAGAGAACATGATCGCCTCTTCTTACTTAAGTACTCAGGACTAGCCACAAGAATGAATGAGCAGAATTTAGCAGATCAAAAACGCTCAATATCTGTAAACAAATTGCTTTCGGCTGTTGAAATAGCTGCCATCGAAGTATGGATGGACTAGAATCACATCCGGACATTATAAACGATGATCTAAACAGCGAAGTCCCAGAAAAACTACAGCACCTTGAAAGGAATTTTGGTCATGCTTTACTAGAGTTCAGACATGTAGAACCAACACAAAGGCATTCACTGCCCAAGATGAACATCAAAAATGATCTGTGTGCACTAATAGAACACCTGAACAGCAAGGTTTTACCTATGCATTTGAACGCAACACAAAATGCGTTAGAGGTGCAAACTCTTGTATACTGTGCAGCTATGGCAACCGTTAGAACGTTGGGCCGCAGAACTAGGCCTATAAATGCTGTCTTTGGCCCATGACAGGAGCGAGATCCACCATGGAAGATCAGGTTGCATATGGATGTCAGCAAAGTAAGGTGCAAATTGTGTCGACTGACTCAATATAAAAAAGGAAATCGAACCAGAAAGCTGATACACCATGTTATTAAAATCATTCACCCTCGGTACATCGAGACATTGACACCAGCAATATTGCATGATATTATAGACTCCCAGCGGCAGAGACTTGCTGTTCTTACAGCTAGACTGCGTCGGTACAAGAAAAGTAGTGCAAGAAGGCAACAAAATCGAACCTTTCAGGCAGATGAAAGAAGGTTCTATCGTGAACTGAGTGTAAAGCAAAATAACCAACAAGACACCGAAGTCCCTCAATTAGAAGACATGACTAACTATTGGTCAGATGTTTGGGGAAAAACTAACAGAAGTAATTTGGACACTGCGTGGTTCCAACTGGAGAAAGCAAGAGCAAGCAATAACCCTGAAATGGAGCTGACGAACATCACAGCTTTAGATGTTTCAGCGGTTTTGAAAAAAGCATGTAACTGGAAGGCTCCAGGTCCGGACATGGTGCACAATTTCTGGTACAAGTACCTGACTAGTGTGCATCCTGCTTTGGCACGGTGTTTTCGGAATATCATCGAAAATCCATCTGTCTTCCAACAATATATAAATGTCTTACAGCTATCATAGCAGATAAGGTATATTCTCACTGCGACTAGAATGACATCCTTACAGAAGAACAAAAAGGATGTTGTAAAAACTCCCGAGGCAGTAAAGATCTAGTCACCATAGACGCTGTTGCCATGACGCAAGCTCGTAAACATCAAAGGAACTTGCACATGGCATACATTGACTACAAGCAAGCGTTTCCTTCCGTACCACATGACTATTTGCTTGAAGTCTTAAAAGTATACAAAATTTGTCCACGCATCATTGAATTCCTATGTCGTGCGATGATGCTTTGGGGTACAACAATCAAGTATTTTGATCATGGACAACCAAGCATAACTAGATCAATACGCATTACGACGGGTATATTTCAAGGAGACTCCTTCAGTGCATTATGGTTCTGTTTAGCGTTGAACCCACTGAGCAAAACTCTAAATAGCATGTCTCATGGGTTCAGAGTACATGATGACGAGGATGGTCATCAACTGACCCATCTTCTATACATGGATGACCTAAAGCTGTACGCTAGTTCGGACAAGACACTGCAGCAAGTGATCGATGTCACAAAGCAGTTTTCCAACAATATCCATATGGAGTTTGGACTAGATAAATGCAGAACAGTGCATTTAATCAGAGGAAAATTATGGACCGCAGAACAAGAGAACGATTTCGTGAATGACATCGAGGCAATGGCTGAGGGCGAGTCATATAACTACCTGGGTATTCTCGAATCCAAGGGTATTCAGCATACGATAGTTAAGAAAAGCCTAACAACTGCCTTTACTACAAGACTCACATTGGTTCTGAATAGTTCTCTTGACTGGGCTAACAAGATCAGGGCAATCAACACCTATGCCATCCCTGTTCTCACGTACTCCTTTGGGCTCATCAAATGGTCGAACACCGACCTCGAACGATTAAACAGAATCATCCGCGTAGAAATGACGAAACACCGTATGCACCACAGTAATTCGGCGATTGAAAGGGTAGTACTACCACGACATAGAGGGGGTAGGGCCATTGTAGATGGCAGGAAACTGTGTGAGTCACAAGTTATACAGTTGCGGGACTATTTCAACAGCAAGCGAGATGTTACGCTTTACAATACGATCTGTAAAGCGGATCTTGACTACACGCCCTTGAATTTGTCCTCAGAGGAGGCCTTGAATATCAGGGCAGAAACCATAGAGGAATTAGAAACGCAATGGAGACAGAAAGCCATCCACGGCGAACACCCCAAAACGTTAGATCAATATGAAGTGGATAGTGAGGCATCCAATATTTGGCTGAGAAAGGGAGTCCTGTATCCAGAAACGGAAGGATTCGTCATTGCGATTCAGGATAGGGTTGTCAGCACCAGGAATTATCGCAAACACGTGTTACATCAAGACGTGGTTGACCGGTGCCGATTATGTGGAGATACCAACGAATCCATTGAGCACATTATTGATGGTTGTCCCGTAATGGCTCAAAGAGAATATACGCACAGACATAATGATGTGGCGGGCATTACACATCAACAACTTGCCCTAAACCTAGGACTCTTAACAGAATGGATGCCTTTCATAGATACATTCCAATGCCCGTTTTACAAAATGAAGATTACATCTTATATTGGGATGTGACCATCCAGACGGATCATTACATCCGAGCCAATCGACCTGACATCGTGATGCGAGAAAAAAAAGGTGGAAGAGTCTACATCATCGACATTGCTTGTCCACTTAACCGAAATTAGCAGGCAACCTATACAACCAAGATCCATAAGTATAGCGAGCTAAGGCATGAAGTAAAGGCAATATGGAGGATTGTAAAACATGCATCTATTCATCCTATTGTGATTTCGGCTACAGGCAATGTGCACGCAAGATGCAGTGAACATCTTGAACATTTAGGAGTCAGTAGGGTACTGGCGGCAGTTCAGAAGGCGGTTTTATTAAACACCTGTCGCATTGTAAGAAACTTCCTAGACCATCAGGAAACAAGTGACTAAGAACCTATGGCGTGATACATGGTAGCTCTAAGAAAGCATCCAGAGGCGACTGTTGTCACCTCCAACAATCACGGCCGCTGTGTAAGGATAACAGCGGTAAAGACAAACTGCAAACTACACCATGCTCCTAATTTTGTACCTACAGCATCATCGCAAATGATTTCAAACATCGTATTAAAATAACTTATAACATCCTCATCTCATCAGTCACTTGACTTAGTCCGTGGCTATGACGAAAAACCGGGTTCAGCCGAAAAAAAAGTTTGAAAACAAAAAATAATAATGTACCTTATTATGCAAGATGAAAATTTGCTTTTGAAATTATAAAAATTCAAAGAATTATAGGTAGATATGACGTTTTAAAGAAATAGAAAATATTTAAGGAAAAATAACAAGATCAATGGAATCTAATTTCTAACAGGAGTATCAGAAGTGCCCCGCCCTCTCGCCCGAAATATATACCTGCTTTTCATTACACCTCCAGGTTTAATCTTTAAATTTAAAGGATGGGGTACTCGGGAAATTTACTAATGCTAACAAAAGCTATTAAGTAAAAATTTCAAGGACACCTTCCTGCATCAAGGTTTAGGTTTCTTGTTTGAATTTTAGAATTTAGATCTTTCAGACCAGTCAGACATATAACTGATCCTTAAGATTTTCAAAAAGGCACCAAAAATACTTTTCTGAGACGTTATTGATTTATAAGTTTCGGGAAATTCTGCGTCGAATGAAATATACTTTGAAGACACCATTTTTTGACACCTCATATATATAGGGGCGGTTCAAAAAAGGCTGAAAGCTTTTCCCTGCCAGATTTGGCGACCCCCCCCCCCTTAACACTTTTTCTATGTTAAGTGTGTGTACGTTTTAAAATTGGCGTGAGGCTCGAGGTGCCCCCCTCCGCAAAGGCGTTACGTATTTTATAAACGGCCTGATATGTAATATTTATTTTTCTCCAGAGCTTATTAAATCACCGAGTGATTAAGAATGTACATTGTCATTAACTAATTAAATTCCCAAGATTAACTATATTCGGAAGTTCTTCAAGACGATATTGCGAAAAAAATCAAACAATTCCAATTATCCTTACGTTATAAATATGTACATAATATAAGTATATATAGAGAAAATTGTATTGCCATATTTTTTCTGATTAATGCCAATTTCTGAACTTACAGAAAAAAGTCGTAAAAATTAAAACTCGAAAATGATTTCTAACTTTAAGACGTTTAAAATCAAAACATCAAAAATTGAACAATTTTAAACACAACCGGCTTGAAATTGTCGTATTGTCTAAGTCAAATCATTTTAATTTCAAAGCTTTTAAAGTTAGACAGTATAATTCCGAAATAAAAATTTTCTCTGTAAATCTAAGTTATAATAAAAGTTACGAATAAAATAGTGCTATGTTGTTTTGGTTTGAGGAATCGAGGACAATAAATAGCAATATTAGAATATCAAATGTCAATATCGCGTCATTAGGAATCAATAAAGAAATAAATATTAATCAAATTTAAACAAAATTGCATTTAATTTCAACTGTAAATATTTATGAAAATATCAAAAAAATATTTACCTAGAATTAAAGAAACCGTTTCCTTAACATAATTTCTTTATTAAACCAAAAGAAACTTCCAAATGAAGAACATCATATTAAATTAAAGAAAAATCATTATTCAAACAAAAACCACTTCTTTGAACTAAAGAAATGTCTTTGAATGAAATAAAGCCGTGGCTACGGGTACCGAAATTTCGGTACAAATAGGCGGACTTTTTCGGTACAAATAGGCGGACTTTTTCGGTACAAATAGGGCTGGAAAAGGGGCTATTTTTACCGATATTACGGTACAATTGACCAAATTTTTTCGGTACTTGTAGACACTTCCATCAAATAAACCTTTCTTGGACTGGAGAGCCAATGAATATATTTCTTTAATTCAAGGAAATTTTGTTTGAATTGAAGAATGTTTTTTCCGATTGTTCATAGTGAAGTTTTTGTTTTTAAACTTTTTAATATTTGAAAGTAATCTTTGACTCCATAAAATTTTTTTAACATTATTCACGTAAATTATGATGTAAAGTTAGATTTATGCATATTTTATAGCCATCCCAGCTGTAGGCTATTGTTATTAGTTAACAAAACATCGGAATATACCTATAATTAAGTATATATAACTATTGGCGAATTACAGGTGGGTTATAGTTCTCGGTTAAGATAAGAAGTGTCAAAAAAGCTTGAATATAAAAAAGCTCTATTTTCCAAGATACAAAAGACCGATTTCATATGGATGGGAAAAGTTTTTGAAGGAATTTCAGCTTTTAAAAATTCCTACAAATTTTCTTAAAAACGCGAGATAGGAAAGGAAATCTGAAGAAAGGATTGTAGATTTTTATTGAAGGTAACTCGGAAAATAAAATTAAATTGCTTTGAGCAATTTAATCTTTAACTATGCTTAATTACGTAGAAAATTCAGAGTATGCAGATGCAAAGAACTGCGATCTATAAGATATATGTTTTTGCTAAAATTTCATTTAGGCATTCCGAGTACAAAGAATAAATATCCCAGCGCGAAGCGCAAGGTAATTCAATTTCGAGCGCAAAGCCCGAGATCCGACGGCGCGCTTAAACTTACGAGCGAAGTGAGCCGCGCGCGAAGCGCGTGATGAGAATGTGCCCGCCCAGCGGGCAGACTTTTTTTGTTTAAAAAATTACTCTATTTCCCCTGTTTCGAGATTAATTTGGGCTGTGAAATGTTTAATTCTTTTGAAACTTTATATAACAAAGCAATTAATATTAAATAATAATTATTACAAATGATTAAAAGTTATTTGGGAAAAATGTAATTTTTTACCTGGAAAACCGGAAAATGACTTGGAAACCCGGAAAATGGCCTGGAAGTTTTTTTAAGTTTCAGTGGCTACTCTGTAATAATTATGCGTGATAACATCGAATACAGGTATACAACAAATTTTTTGGATAAGAATAGCGGGACCTGAAAAGGGGACTATTTGTACAGAATTTTCGGTACAAATAGCCTAATTTTTTTGGTACACGTAGACACTGCCTATTACTATTTATTTTTCCCAAGATATTTGATATACTTGAATTTCCTTGCACAAATTTTGAAGATGAATGTCCTCAATGTTTTAGAAAATGAAGAGAATTAGTAAGGAGCCGTACTTAAATTACGTAACGGATTATAGGCCCTCTCCAAGTCCTGCCCGGCCCCCCCCGCGCCTGTAACGGGCCGTTACAAAATATTTCTACACTCCCCCCTTCCTCTAACTGTAATTAATTTCGGTTTCGATGAATAATAAGATATGGGACTTGAAACTAATAAAAACTTTTTAAATTTAAGATAATATATGCTTTGAAAAATTCCCTGATTTTTCCTTGACCAATTTCTAATTTCCCCTGACCATTAATATTAAAATAAATATTAAAATAGGGTATTTTATATACGGAATAAAACAATGTTTCAGATACAGAATTAAAATTTTCAAATTAATTTATTTATTGTAAAAAGATGAAATTTCCACTATAAAAGATTACTTTAAAAAAACTAGCTGTAAATTCGATCTCCAGTGTTTCCACTTTGTTTGTATTTATAATTATATGGTGCTCATTTCACGAGCACTTTGCTTCCCGTTGGCAAATGTATTTGCTTCCTCACAGAGGAAGCATTTGTTATTTTTTTGAATAATAGACAAACCAAAATCTTAATTTTGATCAATTTAAATATATAAATTTACAAAAAATGCAAAACTACAAAATAATACAAAATAATTTTTTAGCACAAAGACAAATAAAATTTTGTATTCGAAATGATAATTTTTCGAGCTGGAAAAGGGAAGGGAAAAGTTCTGTCGCACCCTATCCCTTTCCCAGCTTTATGATTTCTTTACAAAAATTTTCAGAATTACTCTATTTAAAAATTTATGATCAAAAAGTCTTTTCTATTCATGCGTCAACTTTGAATTATGGCGATGAAAAAAGTTTTTCTGTTTGAAGCAGACGACTCAAATATTATAAATGAGCCATAACTTGCTTAATCTTCAATAAAGTGTATTAATATTATAGATCAATCGATTTTCCTCGATCAAGGAATCTTTCCCGTTCTTGCATAAATTTTGAATTATGTTAGTGAAAAAAGTTTAATATAAAAAATCGTGTTTTCAAATATTATGCATTACCATAGCATCCTTACTCTTCAATAAAATGTATTAATATTATAGGTCGATCGATTCTACTCGAATCCACACATCTTTTCTGTTCTTGCATCAACTTTGAATTATGATAATGAAAAAAGTTTTACTATAAAAAACCGATTTTCAAAATATATAAATTACCATAACTTCCCTACTCTTTAATAAAATGTATTAATATTGTAGGTCAATCAATTCGTCTCGAACCAGGGAATTGTTTATATTCTTGCATCAACTTTGAATTATGCTAATGGAAAAAGTTTTACTATAAGAAACCGATTTTTCAAATATTATGCATTACCATAGCATCCTTACTCTTCAATAAGATGTATTAATATCATAGGTCAATCGATTCTACTCGAATCAACACATCTTTTCTGTTCTTGCATCAACTTTGAATTATGATAATGAAAAAAGTTCTACTATAAAAAACCGATTTTCAAAATCAGGGTGGCCGCTTTTTTCGGTGAAAAAAATTCCCGGTCATTTCCCGGTCATCAAAAAAAATTTCCCGGTCATGCTTTTAAGCGTTTCAAAACATCTGTTTGTTTAATATTCTGAACATATCAACTTTAATTTCTGTTGAACATAACACAAACTTTGTTCATATACATAATACTGACCGATTCAGTACAAACAAAGCGATTTTTACCCTCACTTAAGGTTAGAAATACTTTATTTACTTAAATATAACCCCTAATAACTATTGCTTTTAGAGAGAGCGTTTACGTGTTTCTAGAAGTAACATTATAATATCATGAAATTTCAGTACAGGTTCAGAAAATTCTTTGAAATTTCACGTGGTTATCGAAATCACGAAATCGACAAATGCGTATAAGGCATAACAGCCTACTTCACTATACAACTGTTAAAGCTGCTATCACACGCATAATTTATAATGAAAACATCACCTGATTGGTGGAACTATTTCTTAATATAGCTGGTCCAATGAGCGCTATAAACAGCAGCCTAAGGTTGTTCCACAGTCCAAGCCATTGCACTCAAGTTGCTCGCTTGCACAAATAAGGCGGGAATTTCAAAATTCACCATAGAAGATATTCCTTATTCATAACATTATTTTAATCAATTTTTCATGCAAAAAACCGAATTTCGTTAAAAACTTTAAAAATTCCCGGTCACAGTAAAAATTCCCGGTCATTTCCCGGTTTTTCCCGGTCCCAAAAAATTCCCGGTCATTTCCCGGTCCAGCGGCCACCCTCAAAATATATAAATTACCATAACTTCCCTACTCTTTAATAAAATGTATTAATATTATAGGTCAATCGATTCGTTTCGAACCAAGGAATCTTTTATATTCTTGCATCAACTTTGAGTTATGTTGAAGAAAAAAGTTTTACTATAGAAAACCGTATTTTCAAATATTATGCATTACCATAGCTTCCTTACTTTTCAATAAAATTTATTAATATTATAGGTCAATCGATTCGACTCGAATCAATACATCTTTTCTGTTCCTGCATCAACTTTGAATTATGTTAACGAAAAAAGTTTTACTATAAAAAACCGATTTTGAAAATATATAAATTACCATAACTTCCCTACTGTTCAAAAAAATTTATTAATATTATAGGTCAATCGATTCGTCTCAAACCAAGGAATCTTTTATATTTTTGCATCAACTTTGAATTATGCTAATGAAAAAAGTTTTACTATAAAAAACCGAGTTTAAAAAAATTATTGAGTGCTAAAAAAAATGGAATGAATATTTTTAGAAATCCTTAGGTCAGTTTCAAGATATTAGTGAGGAAAATAAGCCTTCCAAATTTCATCAATTTATCTGCAACCGTTTTCTAGTTATCGTGTTCACAAAAAAGCGTGACATCCACACACACATCCACACACACAGCCGGACAATTGCTTCGAACACTGTATTAGAAATTTTATAATTGAGGAAGGTTTAATTAAATGAATTTTAACATTTTTGAAAATTTTACCATTACAAAGCTTCCTTTATGAGGAAGCAAAATCTTGAGTTTTCAACAAAATAATTGAATTCTCCACCTACAAAAAAGATGAATTTGGAACAAAAATGTGTAATAGTTGATATTTCAAGCAAAAAAAAATGAATTTTAAAATCAAGCAGACGACATTTCAACAAATAAAGATTTTTCAGTCATGAAAGAAAAAAAAAAAGTTATCCAAATCGTCGAACCTTCAAGCCAAAAGACGAATTTTCTGTACAAAAATGGAATTTTCAACCAAAAAATATTAATTTTCAGAAAAAAATTATTTTTTATAAAATATTCAAATTTTCAAACAATGAGATGAATTTTCAACTAAAATATTAATCTTCAACAAAAAAGTTTTTTTTTAACAAAGTCCAAGAAAGATGCAATTTTCATCCAAAAAAGATTTTATTAACTTTTCCATATCAAAATATGAGTTTTAAACAAGAAATAAATTTTCTACGAAAATAGTTGAATTTTCAACCCAACAAGACTAATTTCCAACAAAACAGTTGAATTTGAACCAAAAAGCATGACTTTTTTAACAAAATTGTTACATTTTCAACCAAGCAGTAGCATTTCTCTCCAAGAACGGTGCAATTTCTACTGAAATAGATAAATTTTTCAATTAAAAAGACAAATTTACAAAAAAATAGTTAAATTTTCATCCAAAAAAGTATTTAGTTAAAAATTCAACATTAAGATTCAATTTTAAACAAAAAGTAAATTTTCTACGAAAATATTTGAATTTTCAACCCAAAAAGACGAATTTTTAACAAAGCAGTTTCATTTTTATCCGAAAAAGATGCAATTTCTACTAAACTAAATGAATTTTTTAATTAAAAAGACAAATTTTCAAAAAAATGGTTGAATTTTCATCCGAAAAAGTTGAATTTTCAACTTTAAGATATGAATTTTGAACAAAAAGTACATTTTCTACGAAAATATTTGAATTTTTAACCCTCAAAGACGAATTTTGAACAAAACAGTTGAATTTTCAACCAAAAAGAATGATTTTTTAAACAAAATTCTTGAATTTTCAAACAAATAATACAATTTATAACTCAAAAGATAATCTTCAAGAGGAAGCAACTGCAAAAAAAAGAATTATAAATACAAGGCAAATAAATTACTAATAAGAATAATATGTAAGTTAATATTCAACTGCCAGAATGTTAAACTTGTAACAATTTTAAACTAGAATCTTTTATAAACGAAATAAAAATATTTCATATTTATTCTTCTTGACAGTTGTTTAAAGTTATAGAAATTCACTGACTTTTACAAGATTTTTTGTTTGTTCATTCCCTGACTTTTCCCTGACCAATAAAATTCCCTGTCTTTTTCTTTTAAATTGTTGTTGGCTAGGTTCATTTTTCACTCATCAGATTTCTTTGGCGCGTACAGCTAAATTCATATTAAATTTATGTACACTTACTGCGAGTTATTTGTTTCATTTGCGAATTTCCAAAAATTACGCACATGAATGAAAGCCCCCCCCCCCCCCCTTCCGTAACGAATCGTAGCAAAATATCTCGATCTCTCCCACATCCTTGAGCTGTTACGCAATTTAAGTAGGGTCCCTAATAAGCAAACATTATTTGAATAAAAAGTGTTAGCACAAATATTTTCGGTTAGCCCAGATACTTCGATATAATTATAATATATTTGATATAAAGTTAAAAATATTTACTATTGAAATAGTTTAGTTTAGGCCGCACGTTTTTTACTTTAAAAATTGTTAACTTTTTCATAACGAAAACTAATAGTACCAACTTACAATTTTTTATCATGACAATTTTTACAATTAACTGTTTGAACATTTCTAAATTTTTTAAATTAAAAAAATGAAAATTTCCATTAAAGATTTTATTTTTTTTACAGAGTATTTTCGATAAATAAAACCGAAAATGACAAATCCTAATACAAAATGCTCAGAAGATATTTTGTAGGATTTCTTGCATATTATTTTCGAGAAATAAAACCCAAACATCAAATCTTATCAAAAAATGGCTCAGGAAGAAATTGTAGATATTTTAAAAAGCTTCAATTCTTCTTTTAAACTTTCTTCACGTATCTGTCTTTGGTTAACAAACTCGCTCTTTCTTTTAGAATACAAAAAAGTGTGCCAAAGCTCGACGATTTGATCCGTTCATTTTTTCGAGAGTTATCATGTTTACGGACATACAGACAGACATACGCCATTGCAAAAACTTGATTTTCGGCTTCAGGGGGTCTCAAAACGTGGAGATCCGTTCAAAAACTGAGGTGTGAAATTTCGGCCTATTGTAATACTTTCTCAATCATAAATGGTTAGAATGTAAAAATGATTACATATTTTAATGAGTGAAGACTTATTTTATGCATTAGAATTGTAATTCTAATTAGAAATTATAATTAAAGTTTTTAATTTTTTAATATAAAAATTATTCCAATTAGAACGTTTTCTATTAAAACTTATTTAATATTGAAGGCTTTTAATTAGAAATTATATAATCTTTATCGGTTATATTCGATTTTATTTAACTTCGCAAGCGTTCCTCATTTAAAAGATCAATTTAATAAATTCTGAAATTATTAGATTTTTATCTTTGCAAAATAATAGCAATGCTTTTATTTATAACCCTGCAACCTTAACATTTATACATTTGCCAAGAAAAAAAAGTTAATAATTAGTTAATAGTTAGTAATTAATTTGTTTCAAATTATTTAAGAAAAAATTGCTGTAAGAAAATGAAAATTTAATACATGTTTCTTTATCTATTTTAAAGAAACATCTATATCATCTTTACTTAATACACCGGAATGTGAAATATCAGTTGGAAAAATAAATATTTACCTAATTACAAAATTAGCATTAAAATTAATTATTGTGGCAAACCTTTAATATTGTCACTAATTTATTTTCTGTACAAATAAAATAAGGATTAGAATTTCAAAAGTATTATCATTTTATATTAATTTGTTATTTTGTAAATCATGTCAGAATCCCTGCTTCTACTTTACCGATGTTTTGAGATAACAGGGAGAAGCTGCAAGGATAATAGATTTAAAATCATTACCCTTGGAGCCGCAGAGCAACGATTGTACCCACAGAGAAAGAGTGGATGAAGGTAGTACGAAGAGGGCAGTAGCTACGCACCGCACGAAAGTTGTTGCTATATATATTGTCCCCCCCCCCACTCCGCCGCCACTTGCCGCATGTAGGTGTATAATATCTTTGACTACGTCCACACGGATTGAGATATCGTGTTTAGAATTTGAACGATTAAATAAAAAGCACTGAAGAACATTTGTATACATCAATATGTTTATAATTTGAAAGAAATTTCATTTATAAACTGATAAAATAGGATATTACCACTCGAGTCGAGCACTTTGCGGGCAATGTTTGGTTTGATGCATTTCAGATTTTTTGATTCGCGTATGTTTTATAACTGACACAAATTTTGGACTAAATCGTCTAAACATTTTAAAAACTCAATATAAACAATAACATTTGCACATTCTTTGCAAATCAAAAAACAAGTATCTGCACACACGTAACCTGTCATTATTTTTGGAGCATTTTTAGCAATTTCTAGCGGAGAAAAAAAGAAACTTTCAACGTCGATAAAGTCGAGATCACGTTACCAAGTTCGGTTATGAACTAATATTATATTATAAACTTTTTGATATATACAAACGTTCCTTAGCGCTTTCTATATAACTTTCCGAATCCTGAACACGATATCTCAATCCGCGTGGACGACGTGAGGACCAAAAAAAATGAAAATAATTCTACACATTTATTTTTTACTCGGATAATTTTTTTTCAAAATGAGTACTCCAAATAAGAATACAAACGCAATTTATTGTCTCATTTCCTATATTCCAAAGTGTAAAAGCGATATATCATTGTGTTTGGCCATGTTGAACACAAAAAAAAAATGTTCTTTAACCTTATCTTCTTTAACTTTTTCGACGTTGAAAGTTTCTTTTTTTCTTCGCTAGAAATGGCTAAAAATGCTCCAAAAATAATGACAGGTTACGTGTGTGCAGATACTTATTTTTTGATTTGCAACGAATGTGCAAATGTTATTGTTCATATTGATTTTTTTAAATGTTTAGACGATTTAGTCCAAAATTTGTGTCAGTTATAAAACATACGCGAATCAAAAAATCTGAAATGCATCAAACCAAACATTACCTGCAAAGTGCTCGACTGTAGTGGTAATATCCTATTTTATCAATTTATAAATGAAATTTCTTTGAAATTATAAGCATATTGATGTATACAAACGTTCATTAGTGCTTTTTATTTAATCGTTCAAATTCTAAACACGATATCTCAATCCGTGTGGACGTAGTGACCACCAAAAAAAATGAAAACAATTTTACACATTTTTATTTTTTACATGGATAATTTTTTTCAAAATTATTACTCAAACTAAATATACAAACACAATTTATTGTCTCATTTCCTAGATTCCAAAGTTTGAGAGCGATATATCATTGCGTTTGGACATGGTGAACACCAAAAAAAAATTTCATAACCGAGGACTGGTTTGGTCACGTGGTCACCGTAGAGCATGCCCTTAAGGGTTTTATAGTTTATTTATTCATATAGCCATTGTTTGTTTGTAATTGGCCGGGGGCGTGAGGTCCCACCCCTGGCGCTCAAGCTATAAAGCCTGTTGTGGCACGCCCGTGTTTATTCTCAAGGCATTACTCCGAATCCGGCCACTTTTATAAGTGGCAAAGTGATCCTCACGCACTCTGCCATTTGGCAGCCTCCCTAGCAGACCGCAGAGAAGGGATACGTCCAGACTAGGTTGGACGGAGCGATCCATCTGATGTCATCAGTTAGATGGACATATTCGAAAGACTGTCCTGTTGTGTTATGTAAGTGTATATGTGTGTGTGTGTGTGTTTATTACTCGAAGACGTCCAGCAACCATCGAACGTGATTCCCCCGTAGGTGCATCAAGCACGCTGACTCATTTTCGAGTCTTCTCAAAATCGGCTTCGAGCCTCAAGGTTAGGCTCTCGAAAGGCCGATTTATCCTTGGCACGACACCAGCTTTGTCTGAGGCGACTTACAGTTTAAGGTGCGTTCCGAACCACTGAAGCCCTGGTAGAAGTACATAGAAAAATTTCCATTGGTACCGGCTCAGGGATCGAACCACAGACCTCCTGCACATGGAATTCTAACGCGTCGGAGAAGGAGGCTATCGGGATTCTGATAGGTGAGATCAGGGGGCTGGGGGAGGACGTAAGGGGGACTAAGGAGCAGATGGAAGGCATGAGGGAGGACTTGAGAATCAGAAATGAGAAATGGGAAAAGGAGGTGAAAGAGCAAAGGAAGAAAGTCGAAGGATTAGAGAGGGAGGTGATGGCGGTAAGGAAGGAAAAAGAAGTTAAAGTGAAGCAGATGGAAGAGGAGATTGGAGTGTGAAAGGAAAGGACGGAAAAAAGACTCCAAAAGGTGGAGGGCAGGTCGGAAATGGAAGTTGATGACAGGGGGGAGGGCGAGAAGAAAGGTATCTGAGAGAGGGTGGAGAATATGATAGAAGAGAAAGTGAGAGAACGTACGAATGAAAAAGAGGAGATGGCGGATAGGGAATGGTTAAGGGCAATGAAGTTGAGAATGCAGAGAAAAGAGAAGGCAGACAGAAGAAATAATATTGTGATAAGAGTGTTGAAGCTAAAGAGCGGAGAAGAAAGGGAGGGCGTGGAAGCGCTGCTACAGAGCATAGGGTGGGTTAAAGGCACGTTAGGAAAAGTTAGGCTGGTTGGGAGAAAGGAGAAGGAAGTGGCGGTTGTGGAGTTGGAGAGCTGAGAAGAAAAGTTGGGGGTAATGCGAAATAAAATTAGGATAAAGGATGAGGGAGTTTTCGTCGATCACGATTTGACGAGAAAGGAAAGGGAGGTGCAGAGAATGCTGAACGACAGGGCTAGGAGGGAGAGGAGTGAAGGGAGATCGGCGAAGGTAGGAAATCGGAAAATAAAAGTACACGAAAAAATGTGGGTGTGGGACGAGGAGAAAAAGGTGTTGAAGGAAGTGCAGGGGAATTTGTTTCGTAGGAAGTAGGGGGTGGGGGTAATGTAGGGTGGAGGAGTAGTGAAGGTGCTGTACTGGAACGTAGCAGGGGTAAAGAAGAACGATGAGTGGTTCTGGAGGTATATTCAGGAATTTGATGTTGTGGGACTGGTGGAGACGTGGGTAGAAAGAAAGGAACGGGAGAGAATAGAGCCAAAGTTGCCAAGGGGATATAGGTGGAGACTCCAGGAGGCGGCCAGAGTGAAGAAGAAAGCAAGGGCTAGTGGGGGAATTATAACGGGGGTTAGAGATGGATTAGAGAAAGAAGTTCATGGAGAGGGAGAGGAAGTGCAAATGAGGGCAGTAAATATAAGAGGGGTAACGTGTAAGTTTGTGACAGTGTACAAAGAAAGAGAGGAGGGTATGGTGGTACTGGGTGGGGACTTTAATGCGAGGAGGGGGGGGGGGGGGCTTTACAGAGAAGGGGAGCGCTTCGAAAAGAAATCGAAGGATAAGATAATAAATGAGGGGGAGATTCTAAGGGACTGGATGGAGGATAGAGGCTGGGCGGTGCCGAATGGTATGGCAAGAGGAGACGAAGAGGGAGAATACACATATGTACGTAAGGTAGGGGTATCGCAGATAGACTATGTAATTATGAATATGCAAGGGTGGGAGGAGACGGAGAGATTCGTAGTGGAAGGGAGGGTATAATCAGACCATCAGCCATTAGGGTTGTGGATACAGGGTGAGAGCGGCGGAAGGCAAGTTGGGGAAGAAGTGTCGACGGGGGAGAGAGTGACCTGGACGAGGGAGGCGATAGAGAAGTATAAGGAGCAGTTAGGGAATGTGCGCTTTGAAGGGGAGTCGGTAGAAGAGACATGGGAGGACTTAAAAGAGAAAGTGAGAGGTTGCGTGCAAAAGAAGGTATTCAGAAAGAAGAAATAAGGAATGGTGAAGCCGTTCCGGGATAGGGAAGGTAAAAAGATGAAAAAGAAGGTGAAGAGGAAGTACAAGAAGTGGAAAGAGGGTTCTGCGAAAAGGGAAGAGTACGTAGAAGTGAGGAAGGGGTTTAGATTGATGTGTAAAAAGAAAGAACAGGAAAAGGAGAAAGATCTGGAAGAGGAGTTAGGAAGTGTTAAGACAGAGAGGGACGTCTGGAAGATGATAAATAGGTTTAGGAAGAGTAGAGTGGGGATACGCGAGAAGATAGGGAGTGAGGAGTGGAGGGAGTTTTCTAAAGAATCATTTCAGGGCACAGATTCAAGGAAGAGAGATGGTGGGAGTATAAGAACGAGGGAGGCAGACATGAAGGAGTTGAATGGCAAGGAGATAGAGAAACAGGTAAGGAAGTTAAGAAGGTCAAAAGCAGCAGGGATGGACGGGGTAGAGAACGAAGCGTGGCTGTTTAGTACACCAGAGGTTAGGTAAAGGCTGAAGGAGGTGGTGAAGAAAGTATGGAGGGGGGAAGGGATTCCCAGGAGGGTGAAGAGAAGGGTTAATAGTGCCACAGTATAAGAAAGGACATAGGGATAGGCAGGAAAATTATAGAGGGATTACGCTAATGAATACGGCGTATAAAGTATACGCGATGGTGATGGCGGAGAGGCTGCGGAAGGATGTCGAGGGGAAAGGAATATTGCCGGAGATGCAGGCGGGCTTTAGGGCGGGTAGGAGTACTATCGACAATATCTACGTTCTGCAGCACGTGGTGGATAGAGAATTAGCGAAGAAGGGGTCGAGAGTGTACACCATTTTTGTGGATCACAAAGGCGCGTTTCCTTCTGTGGATAGAAAGAGGTTGTGGGAGGCGATGGAGGAGAGGGGAGTGGAGAGAGGTCTGATCGAGAGGGTAAGTGAGATATATGAAGAGATCAAAGATAAGGTAAGAGGAGGGCGGGGATTTCGGAGATATTCTGGATGGATAGGGGGTTAAGGCAATGGGGTCCGCTTAGCCAAACGCTTTTTGCGATTTTAATCGCGAATAAGGAAAGTAAGCTGGAGGCCGAAGTAGTAGGAGGAGTTAGGGCAGGAGGGGTTAGAATTTGGTCAATAGCGTATGCAGATGACATAGTGTTGCTGGCAAGAAGCGAGGAGGCCTTAAAGGAGATGATAAAGAGGTTGAGAAGATACCTGGATAAGAACAGGTTAGAGCTGAATTCGGAAAAGTCCAAGGTTATGGTGTTCAAAAAAGGAGGTGGAAGGGATAAGGAATAGGAGTGGAAGAGAAAGGCGGTGCAGGAGGTGAAAGAGTTTGTGTACCTGGGCTTCTTATTTCGGAGAAATGGGGGAGTGGGTGGTCCCATAAAAGAGAGAGTGAGGAGGGCAAATGTGGTGATGAGGCAGGTGTGCGGGTTGGGATAGAAGTTATTCGCAGATGATTTTGCAAGGAGAATGAAATTGTTTGACTGACTAGAGATGAGTTTGCTGTTGTGTGGAGTAGAGGTGCGGGGGTGGAAGGACAGTGAAGAGGTAAATAGGACACAGGAGAGGTAAGTAACGTGGACATTGGGGTTGGCAAGGAACACGCCTAATTATATTGTCAGGAGGGAGACGCGGAGAACGAGTTTAGGGATTCTAACGGGGAGTCGGGCGTGTAAATATGAGGAGAAAGTTTTGGGAGAGTGGGGAAGTAAGCTGGTAAGGAAGTGTTGGTGGGAGAAGGAGAACAGGAGAGGGGGTGGGAAGATGGAGGTTGAAAGGGAACGGTATTTTAGAACGAATGGACTGCAGATGGATGAAGTGAGAAGGATGCACGAGGAAGGAAGGAGGGTATATGAGTTGGTTAAGAAAAACGGCATAGAGACTGAGAAGACAGCAGGGAAAGAGAGAATAAGAGAATCAGGGTTTAACGGGAACTATGTGCGGATTATGCCAAGGGCGAGACCGCAATATTTGTGTGAGAAAGGAGAGAAAGGAAGTCAGGAGCTTATAGCGAGAGTGAGATGTGGGTGCATGGAGGGTTTTAATAGGTTATGGCTCTCTAGGGAGAAGAGAATGTGCGAACTGTGTGGAAAGGGGGATGCAAGAGTGGAGCACTGGTTGGAGGAGTGCGTAGAAGTAGAAAGGAGTGGGATAAGCATGGAGGTATTGATGCATGAAAGGGGAAGCAGAGTTTGGAAATGCGAGGCAGTGCGAGAAAGTAGGGACATGCGAGCGAGGGGAGGCGAAGCGTGGAAGGTAAGGCGATAAGAGCGTGCGGTCTTAGAGATAAGGTATGGATGGATGTTAGTTTTTAAGGCTTAGTTTTAAGAAAATTCTGTAGAAAATGGAAGTGTAAGCGAGTCAAATTTTTAAGGCCAGCAGGCTGAAAAATAAACGTTTATCTATCTATAATTTTTTTGAATATTACTTGAACCAAATTTTTTTTACTTTGGATTTTTGTCCACTATCTGTTAATTTTATTAAATAATCATTTTCCCAATACAAAATAGGTTCTCATGCTCTGCTGTCAAAGTCATTATTTCTTAGTTCACGGAAAATAATCTTGATTTTGCAAAATTGTGCAAAATGAAGGTCGAAGCAAATATTTCTTAATACACGGAATATAATCTGAATTTTGCAAAATTGTGCAAAATAGACTTCAGACACAGCGCCTCTTAGTGCTTGTGAGCCCCCATCGATTATATAATTAGTCCAGAGTAATCTAGATCCATCAACTAGTTTTTTTTTACTCGAAACAAATCACGCCGATAAAGAAGAGTTCGTTTACTCTATCATTTGTATATATGGGCATTTCCACGGAAAGTGTCATTTTTCTGTCACCGTGATATTATAGGTAAACCTACACTTAAAATACAAGTTATATCGCATAAAAATTTACAGGCCCCCCTGAAATAGAAACAAAAGGTTATAGTCATTACAAAACCCCTCATAAAAAGATACAACATATAATAGATGGACAAAATCCCAAAAATATACCTGTATAATATTTTTCACCAGCTACAATTTGAATGTTTCGCATGCTCACAGCTTTTTTGCACAATGTTTGAAGATTCTGAGAAAAATCATGCTAGTTCAGTGGAGGATAGGCTACTGCATGGATTTCTTGAAAGAAATCTTTTTATTAAAAAATTTGTTTGTAATAAGTTTGCACTAAATATAGCAATTTTAGAAATATATATGAAATATTTATGGATTATTTCTTTTTCCTATTTGTGAAATTGTAATAATCTAAATGAATTGGATTGAATCACCCAAAAACATTAGATCTGGGCACTAGGATCTTTTTCCATCTTTAATATTTATAATTAAGTTATTTTCAGGTTTTATATATATATATATATATATATA
>CAKNYM010053458.1:9708-21273 GCA_932195095.1 Andricus curvator
GAAATTCACAAAATTTATGGAATTCACGGAATTCGCGAAACTCACTATATTTACGGAACTCACTGAATTCATGGAATTCACAAAATTCATGAAATTCATGGAATCCATGAAATTTATAGAATTCGTGGAATTCACTAAATTCATGGAACTCACAGAATTCACGGAATTCATGGAATCCATGAAATTTATAGAATTCGCGGAATTCACTAAATTCATGGAACTCACAGAATTCATGGAATTCATGGAATCCATGAAATTTATAGAATTCGCGGAATTCACTAAATTCATGGAACTCACAGAATTCATGGAATTCACGAAATTTATGGAATTCATGGAATTCACAGGATTTATGGAATTCATGGAACTCAAGGAATTCATGAAACTTAAGGAATTCACGAAATTTATGGAATTCGCTGGATTAATGGAATTCAAGGAATTCACAAAATTTATGGAATTCACGGAAATCATGGAATTCACTAAATTTATGGAACTCACAGAATTCACGGGATTTATGGAACTCACAGAATTCATGGAATTAACTAAATTTATGGAATTCACGGAATTCATGAAATTCACTAAATTTATGCAATTCATGGAATTCACGGGATTTATGGAATTCATGTAATTTTATAAATTCTCGGGATTGACTGTATTCACGGAATTCGCGCAATTCACGGAATTCATGGAATTTAGGGAATTCACGAAGTATATGGAATTCAGGGAATTGACGGAATTTATGGAATTCAAGGAATTGACGGAATTTATGGAATTCAATTAATTCACGGAATTGATCGAATTCGGGGAAATCACGGAATTTATGGAATTCAAGGTGTTCAAGAAGTTCGTGCGATCCAAGTAATTCACGGAATTCAAGGAATTCATTGAATTTACGAAATTCACTGAATTAACGAAATTAATGGAATTCATGGAATTCGCGGAATTCATGAAATTCACGGAATTTACGGAATTCTCGGTATTCGCGTTCCATGAATTCCTTCAATTCCGTGAATTCATTGAACTCCGTGAATTCTTTGAATTCATTAAATTTTGTAAATTCTCTGAATTCTGTGTATTCAATGAATACCATGAATCGGACGAATTTTTTGAATTTCATGAATTCCGTGAATTCATAAAAATCCATGAATTCCTTGAATTCCGCGCATTCATTGAATACCACGAATTCCTTGAATTTCGTGAATTCTTTAAATTTGTGAATTTCTTGAATTTCGTGAGTTCCTTGAATTGAATAAATTCCTTAAATGTCGTGAATTTCATGAATTCCAAGAATTCCTTGAATTTCATGAATTCCTTGAATTCTATGAATTCCGCGAAATTCGTGATTTCCTTCAATTCCTTGAAATCCTTGAATTTCGTGAATTCCTTCAATTCCTTAGCATCTTTGAATTTCGTGAATTCCTTAGATTGCGTGAATTCCGTAAATTCCAGGAATTCCTTTAATTCCATCAATTTCTTAAATTCCATGAATTGCGTGAATTTCATTAATTCCGTGAATTCTATGAATTCTGCCAATTCCGTGATTTCCTTTAATTCCGTGAAATCTTTAAATTCCTTGAATACTATGAATTTCATGAATTCCATAAATTCCGCGAATTCTTCGAATTTCATGAATTCCTTGAAATCCTTGAATTCCGTGAATTCCATGAAATCCTTGAATTCCGTGAATTCCATGAATTCCTAGAATTTCGTGAATTCTTTAGATTTCGCGGATTCCGTAAATTCCGTGAATTCCTTAAATTCCATCAATTCCTTGAATTCCATCAATTCCGTGAATTCCATTAATTCCGTGAATTCTATGAATTCCGCCAATTTCGTGATTTCCTTTAATTCCATGAAATCTTTGAATTCCTTGAATACTATGAATTTCATGAATTTCATGAGTTCTGTTAATTCCATGAATTCCATGAATTCTGTTAATTCAATGAATTTCCTGCATTCCATGATTTCCGTAAATTCCGTGAATTTTATGATATCCTGAATCCCATGAATACCTTGAATACCATAAATTTCAAGAATTCAATTAATTGCGTGAATTCCATGAATGTCCTTAGAAATGATTTACGTTTTTTTTTTCAATTTTTCAGTTCAACAGGTGTCGAGATATCCAGCCGCCAATATGATACAGAAGTGTTACTGGCTACTGAAAATGTATTGTAAAATTCCAATATATGTGAGGTATCATTGCAGTACCAGCATTTGGGAACTAAAAAGTTTTGTATTGTAGCGTTACCTTACGTTTCGGAAATAAACTTCCACTACATTTGTTGGAAGTTTCGAGCGACAATTTTTAACAGTGATATAATAATGTCATAAACATGAATGGTTATAGTATAGCTAATACTATAAGTAAGATAGAGGCTACTAGAGTTACAAAAAATACGGCAACTATCATTGATCACGTTATAACTAACGGATTGCAATGTAAAATAAATGTGGAAGACACTGCGCTCTCTGATCATAGAATTCTGAATATAGAATTCCATACGCAAAAAGTAAAAAATGATAAGAAGGAGGTACTTTATATTAAAAAAGTTGATATGAAAAAAGTAAACGATAATTTAGAGCAAGAATGTGAAACTAAAAGTATTAATAATATAGAGGATCCAATAGAATTAATCAAACTTACAAAAGAGAAAGAAACTAAAATGAGAAAAAAGTTATAATTAAAAATGTTTGATTTCCTGCATATTTTATTAGACTTATGAATTACAGGGAACGGTTGTATTTAGAGCAAAAGAAAAACCCAGAAAATGAAATACTTAAAAACCAATTTAAAATGATTAAAAATGAAGTTACTGAAGAAATAAGAAAATTAACAAAAAATGAAGCCAGTGAATCGAGTAAGAGAGCCCAGGGTAATCCTAGAAAAACTTGGACAGCTATAAATTCTATCCTTAGCTATGATAAGAAAAATAATAACAGAAATAAAATAAATCAACTGAAAGTATTAGAAACAGAAATAAATGATCCGTGTGAATTCTCCAACGAAATGAATAGGTATTTTCCAAATATTGCGATAGACTTATAGAAAAAGATTAGTGATAGTACTTTTGCACCGCCAGAAGTAGAACGTGATACATTCATGACAGATTTTACTTCCATAAATAGCGTTGAATTAGATCAAATTGTCGATAGAAAAAAAAAATACTGCGGCAGGAGATGACAATATTAGTACAAAAGAATTTATAATATTATATCCAGTAATAAAAAGTACCCTCCTAAAAATTATTAATAAAGATTTCGAACTAGGAGAATTTCCAAATATATTAAAAAACAGCGAAATTGTTCCCATACACAAGGAAGTGACAAAAACTGAGGCAAGTAATGATAGACCTATATCACTGTTGATTGTTTTCTCAAAAATATATGAAAAAGCAATGCAAATTAGACTTCTTGCTTATGTTAATGAAAATAACTGTATAGGAGCTGCACAGTATGGATTCGAGGAAAAGAGTAGCACGCAGTCAACAATTACGGATTTTACAGAATACATTTCAAAGAAGATTGATAGAAAGGAAGTAGTTACAGAAGTTTCTGAAGACTTAAAAAAAGCTTTCGACACAGTTAGACACGATGTTTTAACTAAAAAGCTATCTAAAATGGGTGTCAAAAATAAAGCTTTAAATTTACTAAGGACATACCTTGCAAGCAGGAAACAATATGTTTATGTGAACGGTAAAAAAAGTGAAGAAGTCACAGTTAAAGTAGGAGTTCCGCAGGGATCTGTACTGGGGCCACTCTTATATATATTATATGTGGAAAGCCTTTTTTTTCTTGGACTAAGAATGAAAATTCATGATACAGTGATGTTCATGATACAGATGATGATACAGTACTAGTATATGGGAGCAATGACTGCAAATACTCTGAACAAATCATTAATCAGGATATAAAAAAATATTTTGATTGGCTTAATTTCAACAAGTTGTCGATTAATGAGAAGAAAGCAGTTTATATTACATTTGCACTAAACAACATATTGAAAACACCTGTCATAATATAAATAGGGAACGAAATCCTAAAAGAGGTCGAAAAGTACAAATATCTGGGAGTAATTATTGATAATAAACTTACTTGGAAACAACATATACAAACAATATTTGGGAAAATAATTCCAAGGATATGCGTAATGAAAAGATGAAGAGAATACATCAACGAAAAAAATAAATATTTTATATATCATGCCTTTATTGAATCCAATCTCAGATACATTATAACAAGTTGGACGGTAGCTTCAGAACAACAAATACAAAAGATTCAAAGATTACAAAATAAAGCCATGAAAGCAATTTTCAAATTACTGCCAGATCAAGAGACTAGTGAATTATACAAAATAGTTAAAGTGTCAGATATTTGTACACTTCGGGACATAGAAAGAGCGAAAATGATATAAAGAATGGCGAACAATCTCACTAAAACTGAAAAGAAGATTGAAATTGGAGAAAATTTACGTAAGTATAGAACAAGATTTGCAAATGAACTGCGAAAAATGTATTACAGAACTAATCTAGGGCAGAATACAGTAGTATAGACACATATGATAATTTACCAGAGAAAATTAGGGAAAGCGAAACTCTACAAGAATTCATAAAAAATGTTAAGAAATATTATGCAACAACCACTTAGCTTACTACAAATGAGACTGCAGAATTTGTTACTACGAAATTAAACCTTAAATGAAGCGAAGTATTACAAATGTATACAATACTCACTTATGTATACCCAGTCATCAGGATTATCCTGTTTTTGGGTAATAAATTTAATAAAAAAAAAAAAAAGATCACGTAATGCCGGTAAATAGAACCATAGATGTTTCAAAAAAAAGTTACTTTGTCTAATTTTGCATTTATTTATGAAAAATTAATGAACGTATAAAAATCATTTTTTAGAACAAGAATGATGAAACAATTTTAAAACGAAAAAGTAAGCTGATCCCAATTTTGGTATTCTAGAACAAATAAACCTCCCTTAAAATTTAATCGGACCTGCGTTTTTACTACAAAAAACCTGTAGGAAGTAAAAAATATAAACACAGTTAATTCATTTTACGGGCGATTTCCAAAAAGTTGACCATTTTAGACAGTGAGATATTTGAAAAAAAAAAGATATTTATTATTTATGAAAGTAAAAATTTCATCGCACATTATGAAGAGTTTAAATAATTATTTTCGAGTTCTAACCTAAACCAGCAATGGAGCGTGACAAGGCAACTTTTCATTTTAAATTTGAAGTTTGGGACAGGTACGTGACCAGGCATTTTGCGTACATATTTTTGTATTTATATTTTCTAAAAGAAATTGTCTATAATTCAAAACTGTACTCTGATATAATTACATTATTGATATAATTTCAGAAAGAAGTTATTATTTCAAAGAAAAAGTGAAAAATTGCTGAAACTTAAAGTAGCCAACATTTTTTCAATCACCCTTGATATTCTAACACATTCGAAATTTGTTAAGCCTTAAATTCTGCAGGGCAGAATTTTACTCACTGTAAGGAGAGGTTTGATTGTGGTTTATTGATAATTTTTAAGGTATGGCGCATATATTTGAAGTCATATGCCGTCCTTTGCGTAATTTTTAATTTTATTTTAGAAAAATCGCGCGAGCCCTCCCTCAATTTGTGTTGCTGATAACTCGATTATCAATGGGCGCCAAATTTTCACTTAATATCGCATATCGGCTCTTTTGAAGTTCTTCAAGGTCATGATATCTAAATTTTTCTAAATGGTTTTGTAACGCCAAATTTATCATTGACAATTCATATGAGCGCATTTGCGCGGCAATTCAGTGGTAAAAAAACCTCAAAAATTAGAAATGTTGAAACTGACGTAGAGCATTTCATTAAAAAAAAAATTTACATATGCAAGAATTTTATTTTTCAAGTGTTTAGACAAAAATAGAAGCCTCGGCAAGAGATAAGGTTCGATAAAAAAATCTCTTTCGTTGGAATTTTTGTTTAATCTGTGAGCATATTTTTAAATACTTCTTTATATGACGCAGTTTGTTATTGGAAACAATATACTACGCATCAGATCTTACATACTAGGAAAATAGTTCCCCTTGAAAGTGTTTTTGTGGAAAAAACGTTATTTCTTGAGAACCTTCGACTATTCAAACAATATGCTTAAATCTGTGAATTTCGGTGAAACTAATTACGCCATTCCATTCGACGGAAAAAATTATAGAGAATCCATGTACTGGCTATTTTTTTCTACACTTCATTTGTTATGTATTATAAATAAATTCTGAATATTTGGTCGTACCATGCAATTGTTAATTTGTACTAAGAAAATTCATGGCAATATTTTTCCAGCAAAATGAAGTAACTTAGGGAGTAGCGTCTGCAAAATGTGAATAAACTTTTTTGGGGTTGATTTTTCTGCTGTATTAGTTTCTATATTGTTGAGCCTAAAACAAATTGTATAATTATAATATAATACCAGACAGAGAATAAATTAAAGCTTTTTATTTTATGGCCTTGGCTATAGACGTCCGGGGTCATTCAGAGAATACATGATAGGTATTTCAGTAATGTTGACCCCCACACCCTCGACACTGCGTGATATGTTTTCCATTGTTCTTAGCATGGAGAATGATTCTTTGAAGGACCCCCTCACCACCTAAGTACCACGTATTTTGTGAATGTCCCCTCCAGCTCTTTAGAACGAAAATTGAAAATCTTGCTAACTTGATTGGTAGAGCTGGCAAAGCGAGAGATATTCTGCCTGTCCCACGTGAGCCATTTGTACATAAATAAAGTGGGTTTATTTTATAGCAAACAAAATACGCTTCACGCAACGCCAATCCACGGCCGACAGGTAGACCAAGCCTGTCCAGAAAGGGGAAATCTACTCAAAGGCCACATGTTTGAGTTCCACCACCACATCCTTCTGCTCAGTGTCAGAATCTTGGGGTGGTGGTCATTAGAAATATTATATTCGTACTACGTATCAGATAAGAAAATTTTTGGGCAAGAATCTCTTACAATACTATGAAAATAGTTTTCCTTAAGAGTGTTTTTGTGGATACGTTATCTTCACCGAAACTTCAACCATTTAAACAACATGCTGAAATCTGTTAGTCACGGTGAAACTGATTGCCTCATTCCATCCTACGGAAAAAGTTTCATGGAATCTATGTAATGGATAATTTTTCCCCACTATGTTTGTTATACGTACTATGCATACAGTTTGTCATGCTATGCAATGTTGTGTTTGTACTACTATGTAGTGACTTATTTCCCCACCAACAGTGTTGGTGGGAAATCCCACCTGGCCAATGAGCAATTTCGTCACCAATAAGAAGATATTGGCCAGTATATATACAAGTTAAAATTTTCCAGATCCATTCAGTTACAGTCCGAGAAATTCCTTAACAAGTAATTTCTTTGTGCCCATAGTAAAATGAAGATCTCTCTCCTAACGCTGCTCTTCTTGTTCGTGATGCTTCTTGATTTTGTTGGTAAGTAGAATTTAACATAATACCAAATCATTCATATATTGAACCATCTTTCATCCAGATATATTCTATATTCATTGCATAGGTATTTCATCCTGCTGCATACTTATTCATTTACCATATAAAGCTTCTTATTAATTGTTATAAAATAATTTGTGATAAAACCAATTTGAATTCAAACTTTTTGCGTTTACTGTTACTATCAGGAACCCGACCGAAACTTTCGTACCATTTCGTTACTGCCAGCCAAACAAAATAATTTTGATCCAGTCATTAATGTAATTTCAAATATTATCTAATTTTTGGTGAATTTCGAGATAGCAGATCAAAGTTTAATGAAAAATAATTTTTTTCTGTCAATAACGAAATGGAACGAAAGTTTCGGTCGGGTCCCTGGTTACTATTTATTATTATAGCTTACAATGAAATTTTTGGTTAACTGTGCAGAGTTATTCAAACCGACCTGATACGCAATTTGAGGTGCATCGATAGTCGATTCGGAAGACTGTCGATTAGCCCAGTTAGAATCGGGGAAAAACGATTCCAATTGGTCCGTTCGAAGTTCTTCCGAATCGACTTTTGACGCGCTGTGTTTTTCTATTCGAATTTCAACTCGAACTAACTATATGCAGGGTGTCCCAGACTTAAGTGTCCGGACTTATATATCTGTACCAATCAGGAGCTCCGTATAAAGTGATAAACAGACGTGCGTATGTGAGCGGTCGTCCGACGTAGTGAGTCCAGTTCCACCGACCAAGCTTCGGCAGCGTGGCGTCGCTTATACGTGAGTGGCGTGGCTTATCCAGTGTCTTAGAGGTGGAGGGGATACATAGGTTGGAAAGAGAAGGTTGGAAGCCACTCTCGGACTCCTCGCTTACTCCTGTGTATCCCCTCCACCTCCAAGTCGCAAGATAGGCCGCGCCACTCACGTGTAAGTGACGCCACGCCGCCGAAGCTTGGTCGGTGGAACTGCACTCAGTATTATTGAAGAGAGCGCCAGGGTGGGGTTAGCGACAGGAGAACAGCGATCACTACACTACGTTTCTCTCCCGCTCACGCACGCACGACGGTTCATTCCGCGCTCCTCATTGGTCCAGCTTAAATATTTTATAACTCAAAAACTAAAACTTCAACTGATTTTTAATAAAGGATTTTTTTTGTTATTTTGTTTATTGTTATACAGCCATATAATTTCTGAAATTATAAAAAAAAATTATAAATAAAAAATTATAAATAAAAAATATATATAAAAAATAGATACATTTTTTGTTAGGAAAAAATTATATTCAGAGGTCCCCCTGGCCCCATGAAGTTTAACACGTTTTTACCGTAAGAAAAAAAGACGTTTTTGTAAATTTTATTTTAAATCCTCAATATTATCTCAATCAAGTTAAAAATCAACATTTCTTTTCACAATTAACCGTAGAATGCGAATAAAATATCACTTTTCAAATGTCAAGACCATAAGTCTGTTTTATAGGGTCCCAAAAAAACCCCATAATTCGAAAAATGTGTTTGGCGAGTTTTTGGCGCTAATTAGGACTTTTCTTGCGGTTTTTTTAATGAAAATTGTTTCTGCCACATAAAAGATAATTTCATACTGATAATTAGTTGTTTACATAAACTGTTGAAACAATTTATTATTGTTTTTAGCAATTTTCTCATAGAGTAGAGTTAGAAAGTCGCAAAAGCAATTATTTTTGCTAAATCGAATTAATTATTAAGTGACGCCTGATGAAAAATAGACAAACAGTGGAAAATTTCAGAAAAAAACCGCAACATTCTACCATTAAGTAATAGAGTTAGAATGTCGCGGTTTTTTCAGAAATTTTTCACTTGTCCAATTTTCAATTAGAGGAAGGTGATAGTTTATCGATGTTAACAAGACTGATTGTTTAAACACTTTATTATTGTTAATTAGAATTTAATTTAATTTAACCTCTTAGAATTATGCTACAAAATTGCAGTTTTATGAAAAAAAATTCACTTTAAGTCCAATTTTCAATTAAAATAAGCTAAATAATTAATCAGAGTCAAGAAAATTAATTGTTCAAAGAATGTATTATTATTATTAATAGTTCATTTGATTAATGCTAGAATGATGCGTTTTTTTCTGAGATTTCACAATTTCAGAAATGATTTCATAATAATATTATAAATTTAAAAAAGAATTTTTTTTTATTAGCATAAATATCTATAGCTTGACAGTCTATGAATCCTTCCTTGACTGTCTTTGAGATTTTAATATTGGAGTTTTGAAGGGCTTACAAATTTGTCTGTGATATTTTGTTGACGGAGTCTAGGAGTGCTTCATTGACTATGATGGACAAAATCTAAGAAGTCTTATATTTCTTCAAGCACCATTTGCATAATTTTCCAAGAAGATATTTTCAAATTTTCAAATACTTTTAGACCTATCCTAATGTCACAGACCAGCACTTTTTTTCGTGCAGAGCTGTCTCCATAACAAATAAAGATACCTTGCGAAAGGAATTGCAAAACGTTAAACGAATCCTAATACAGAAAGATTACACAAACAAAATAATTAGGCAATAAGAAAATACACTCAAAAAAATAAGTCGACACAACCTACTAAGGAAAGTTAGCAGTTTTTAGAAAAAAAATTGCTGAGCGTGGTATGTTGCCTCAAATATGGCTAAAAATAGCCATTTTTGCACTTTTAGGTTAGGATATCTAAAAAAACCTGATGTATAGAAAAAATTTAGATAACGGATTTGGTTCTAGAATACCAAAATCTTTCGGGGTCACATAGTTCGGTCTTTGGGTACAAAAAATATGTCATTTTTCTTGGCCTGTGTTATTAATAAAAAAAACTTAGATTTTCAAGTGATAGTATCAGGTCTGGCGTTTTTAATAACATAAACAGTATTATTCACAGGTAGCGTTTGTTAAACGACAGAACCACCCTTTCGAGAAAAATTATTAATTTTTAAACTAAATTTTAAAGTTGTTATCCCCGGAATTTTAGTCTGTCGTTTTACAAACGCTACCTGTGAATACTACTCTTTATGTTATTAAAGACGCCAGACCTTATACTATCACTTGAAAATCTAAGTTTTTTTATTGATAATTATCGAGTCTGGCAGTACATGTGTTATCCCCATGCTATCGGTCTGGTGATTGAATAATAATAAACTTGGGGTATCAATAGTCGATGCTAGAAGAAAATTGGCTCTATTACTACAATTTGAAATTTCCAATTTTTTCACATGGCTCAGGTGCCCGAACGCCTCAGGCAGGGCATCTGGCATTTACGGGTTTCGAAGGAAGACTTATGCTCCCACTTGGCGAAAAACGTCACCAGCTTTTGGACCATTGAATCATTCCAAAACATTTCAGCCCGACAAGGGCTAACAATAACTCAAAATGATCTATAAGATACAATTTCTCTTGTTCTCTCCAATGGCCGTGCGCCATCCGCCCATTGCAGAAAACGCCCCAACCTGATCTTAAAGCGTTCGACGAAACCGGACCATTTCGCTGGCCCCACCACGCACGCAAATTCAACTTTTTTTGGGCTAAATATTTAGTGTAGAATTTGTTCAAATTTGTTCAACCAAAATTAGATTTTGTGCAACACCGGAAGTACCTGATAAATAAAAAAAACTGGCGGTGCCAGCAAAATATTTCGCCAGCCCTGACACTGTCCAAAATCAACTTCATATGGAAGCATTATTTCCGTTTTAATTTGCTTAAATTTGTGCAACCAACTTCAACCCTCAAAAACTACCCCCTATGCGGCAAACACCATGGCGGGGCCAGCAAAATATTTCGCCAGCCCCGACTCTGTCCAAATTAAACTTTATATGGGCGCATTATTTTTGCCTGAATTTGTTCACATTTGTGCAACCAACTTCGACCTCTATAAACTACCCCCTGTGAGGCAAACATCATGGCGGGGCCTGCGAAATATTTCGCCAGCCCCGACATTGTCGAAAATCAACTTTATATGGGCGCATTACTTTCGCCTTAATTTGTTTAAATTTGTAAAACCAACTTCAGCTCCTGAAAACTACCCCTGCGAGGCAAGCATCATGGCTAGGCTAGCGAAATATTTCGCCAGCCC
>CAKNYM010053458.1:21283-36699 GCA_932195095.1 Andricus curvator
CTAGGCTAGCGAAATATTTCGCCAGCCCCGACAATTTCCAAAATAAAGTTTATATTGCCTGATATTTGCACCTTGATTTGTTCAAATTTGTACAACCAACTTCAACCCCTAAAAACTACCCCGTATGCGGCAAACATCATGGCAGGGCCAGCAAAATATTTCGCCACCCCCGACCATGTCCAAAATCAACTTTATATTGGCGCATTATTTTTACCTGAATTTGTTCACATTTGTGCAACCAACTTTAACTTCTTCAAAATACCCCCTGTGAGGCAAAAATCATGGCAGGGCCACAAAAATATTTCGCCAGCCCCGACTCTGTCCGAAATCAACTTTATATGGGCGCATTATTTTTCCCGGAATTTGTTCACATTTGTGCAACCTGCTTCAACCCTAAAAACTGCCCCTGCGAGGCAAGCATCATGAAGGGCCAGCGAAATATTTTGTCAGCCCCAGAATTGTCGAATATCAACCTTATATATGCGCATGATTTCCATCTTAGTTTGTTCAAATTTGTGAAACCAACTTGAACCCCTAAAAAACTACCTCCTATGCGGCAAACACCATGGCAGGGACAGCAAAATCTTTCGCCAGCCCTGAGACTGTCCAAGATCAACTTTATATGGTCGCATTATTTTCAACTGAATTGGTTCACATTAGAGCAACTAACTTCAACCTCCAAAAAACCAACCCCTGTGAAGCAAATATCATAGCGGGGTCAGCGAAACGTTTCGCCAGCCCCGAGATTGTCCAAAATCAACTTTATATGGGAGCATTATTTCCCTTTGATTTGCTCGAATTTGTGCAACCAACTTCAACCCTCAAAAACTACCCCCTATGCGGCCAGTACCATGGCCGGGCCAGCGAAATATTTCGCCAGCCCCAACAATGCCCAAAATGAACTTTATATGGGCCTAATATTTTCGCCTTCATTTGTTCGTGCAACCAACTTCAACCCTCAAAAACTACCCCCTATGCGGCAAACATCATGGCAGGGCCAGAAAAATATTTCGCCAGCCCCGACACTGTCCAAAATCAACTTTATATGGGCCCATTATTTTCAACTGAATTTGTTCACATTAGTGCAACTAACTTCAACCTCTGAAAACTACCCCCTGTGAGGCAAACATCATGGCGGGGCCAGCGAAATATTCCGCCAGCCCCGAGATTGTCCAAAATCAAATTTATATAGGCGCATCACTTTCGCCTTAATTTGTTCAATTTTTGTACTACAAACTCCAACCCCTAAAAACTACCCCTGCGGGGCAAGCATCATGACGGGTCAGCGAAATATTTTGCCAGCCCCGACATTGTCCAATATCAACTTTATATATGCACATGATTTCCGTCTTAGTTTGTTCAAATTTGTGCAACTAAATTCAACTCCTAAAAACTACCCCCTATGCGGCAAACACAATGGCGGGGCCAGGGAAATATTTCGCGAGCCCCGACAATGTCCAAAATCAACTTTATATAGGCGTATTATTTTTGCCTGAATTTTTTCACATTTGTGCAAACAACTTCAACCTCTGAAAACTACCCCCTGTGAGGCAAACATCATGGGGGGGCCAGCGAAATATCTCACCAGTCCCGACATTGTACAAAATCAACTTTATATGGGCGCATTATACTCGCCTTAATTTGGTCAAATTTGTGCAAACAACTTCAACCTCTGAAAACTACCCCCTGCGAGGCAAACGATATAGCAGGGCCAGCATAATATTTCGCCAGCCAACCCCGACATTGTCCAAAGTCAACTTTATATGGGCGCATTATTTTCGTCCTAATTTGTTCAAATTTGTGCAAGAAACTTTCACCGTAAAAAACAACCCTGTATGAGGCAAACCTTTGTGAGACGAGAAAATGTATTAAATCGAATAATCACTCAGATCAACTTCAGAAAACTCCAGGTTAAGTTCTGAATTCAACAATAATATTCAACAACCCTTATAATCCACCCCCAGTTGTTTTAACGAAAACATTCCAAAAATTCTCCAAGTCAAAATGCCAGACAATTTGAAAATAAAAATAATCACTCAGGTCACCTTCACAAAACTCCAGGCTAAGTTTGAAATCCAACGATGATATTCAGCAACCCTTAGAATTCCACCCCTAGTATTTTTAACGAAAACTTTCCAAAAGGTCTGCAAGTAAAGAAGCCAGCAAATTTTTTGAGTAAAAATAGTCACTCAGGTAACCTTGAAAAAACTCCAGGTTAGGTTTTGAATACAACAATGATATACAACAACCCTTAGAATTTACCCCTAGTTGTTTGAACGAAAACATTCGAAAGGTCTGCAAGTAAAGGAGCCAGCAAATTTTTAAAGTTGAAATAGTCACTTAGATCACCATGACAAAACTCCAGGTTAAGTTTTAAACCCAAAAATAATATTCAACAACCCTTAGAATGCACCTCTAATTATTTCAGCGAAAACATTGCAAAGGTTTGCAAGTAAAAAAGCCAGAAAAGTTTTTAAGTGAAAAGAATTGATCAGATCACACTCACAAAACTCCAGGCTAAGTTTCAAGTCAAACAATAATACTCCATAACCCTTAGAATCCATCCCTAGTTGTTTGAACGAAAACATTCTGAAGGTCTGCAAGTAAAAAAGACAGAGAATTTTTTAAGTGAAAATAATCACTGAGGTCACCTTGGCAAAACTCCAGGTTAAGTTTTGAATCCAACAATGATATTTTGCAACGCTTGTAGTCCAACCCTAGTTGTTTCAACGAAAACTTTCCGCAAATTCTCCAAATAATAAAGCCAAACAATATTTTAAATAAAAATAATCACTAAGGTCACCTTCATAAAACATCAGGTTATGTTTTCAATCTATCAATAATATTCAACAACCCTTAGAATTCACCCCTAGTTGTTTTTACGAAATCATTTCAAAGGTCTGGAAGTTTTTAAAGTGAAAATAATCATTTAGGTCTCCTTCACAAAACTCCAGGTTAAGTTTTAAATCCAACAATAATATCCCGTAACTCTCAGAATCTACGCTCATTTCTTTTAACGAAAACATTCCAAGAAGTCGGCTTGTAAACTTAACCTAGAGTTTCCTGAAGCTTATCTAAGTGATTATTTCCATTTATAACATTTTTTGGGCGCACAGAAGTTTGCCTCACAGAGGAAAGTTTTTTACGGTTGAAGTTTGTTGCACAAATTTGAACAAATTGAGACGAAAATAATGAGCCCATATAAAGTTGCTATTGGACAATGTCGGGGCTGGCAAAATATTTCGCTGGCCCCGCCATGGTGTTTGCCGCATAGGGGGTAGTTTTTTAGGGTTGAAGTTGGTTGCACAAATTTGAAGAAATTCAGACGAAAATAATGCGACCATGTAAATTTGATTTTGGACAATATCGGGGCCGGCGAAACGTTTCGCTGGCCCCGTTAGTGTTTTTTGGAGTTATCAGGTACTTCCGGTGTTGCACAAATTCTAATTTTGGTGGAACAAAGAACAAATTCTGCACTAAATATTTCGACCAAAAAACTTGAATTTGCGTGGGTGGTGGGGACAGTAAAATGGTCCTCAACAAAACCTCTAAAATAGGCTCAAAGGACGAAATATGTTTCACTGCATGATCAATATGATCCAACCACCACTGAAAATCCGATTCTAATTTGTCTAAAAAGAACACACATGCTTTAAAATTACCACTATTAGTTTCCAGAGCCAAAAACTTAACTCTTTCAAAATCTTTCATTTAAACCCAGCCGAATGTTGATGCAGAACAGCATGAACCTGACTACCTACTAAGGCCGCGAATGTTATAAACATTGTATTTGCTTAAATAATTATTTTTTCGCGGTGATTAAAAAGCTCCTGGGGGTATTTTATTGAAGTATCTACTAATGTGGGTGAAACTATTTCAGACTGATACATTTGTTTATATTGAATTCTGAATTGTTTATAAAAATTTAATTGTCTGAAAATATTTTTTTTTTTGCATAATTCGAAAAACTGCTGCAGATATGGCTGAGACGAATCCAGATAAGTTTTCAGTTTTTTAATGGAACAATTAATTTTGTTTGAATTAATTTTCCAGTTTTCAAATCTATATGTATGTATAGATGAATTCAGGGTCGTGAATTTTGATGCCCCCACTTAACCTTATGGTGTCCCAGACATGGCCCAAACAATTCAAATGATCTTAAAATAGAAAATACTGTAATATTAACCCCTTTTTGCGAAAGAAGAAGTAATACAGCTTGTAGGGGGTTTAAAAATTACAATATTCGGTTAATATTTGGTGAATCAACTAACTTGGTTTGCGAAAACTTCAGGGGGCAACAAAAATATTTGTGATTCAGTTATGGAGTGCAATAAGAAAAAGAGCAATATACACTTCAAAATCAAAGAAACAATAATTCACATCAAACGATTGTAAAGACAATTCACAATTATTGAATTACAAATAATAGCAAAACATTCAAAAATAACAAGTCGTCGAAAACCTTGTGGCTACCAACAATTTTATATTGTGCATAGTAGATCAATTTGACTTTCAGGGCCTATTGAAATTGGGTTTTCAATTCTGAGGGTCGGGTGGATAAAATGCCAGAGGTTTCGCACGAATTAAGTAAGATTGAACATATCCGGCGGATTCGTTGGACTATTTTCTTCCTACTGTCTTTCTACTGGTATCTCCAGAAAAGAACTTTATGAGTCGAAGTGGCGTCGACCCGGCTCTGGTTCCTTCCAGTGAGACACGTGAGGGAGGTTCGACTATGATTGGAGGAGAGATTTTGGGAACGCTACCTTTGTCGTAAGATTCAAATTCAAGTACACCCGACTCTCGGTTTAGGAACAGTGTCGGGGGTAGCCTGCAAGTAGCCTTGTTCCTAAATCGCACGTATCGAAACATAAACAGTCAGGGTCGCCTGAACCGTTTCCAGGTGAGGGTCACAACCGCCTAGCGCCCCTTGAGGTAAAAAACTGCGTGGGCCAACAAATTTAGGAATTCCTAAACCGCGAGTTCCCAAATCGAGAGTCGGGTGCACACTGCTTTAATGCTTGTCTTTAATTGTTCAAGTTTAAATCGTAGTCCTTACTCTTCATATATGATTTACACACAGCACTTATTAGAGGGCTCATCGGTAACTCGTGAGAAGTATCTTGCTCTACTAACAATATGGTATAATATGTAGTACGGTCCTGAGCTATAGAAGTACCTCACGTATATCGGGTATCGACAACAAAATCTTCTTGTATCCAGGATCTTTGTAGAATTCTCCGCCAAGTAGAGGAGTCTCCAGAACCTCGAAGCTAGTCTGGAGCAAATCAGGCTCTCAGCATCTCTGTAATTATTGATCTGGAGAGTTCATAGATGTTGGGTTGGTGGAATTATAACATCGCGCTAGCTCGAATATTTGAAATCTGCCTCAGCTTATCTTGAAGTAGTGGTCAGAGTTAAATGTCCCAAAGTTCTCCGATTCTCGATATTCTTCGCTGTCCGTCGATGAGTTTGATTTCGAGGTGGCGATACATACAAAGAAATATAGAAATCGAAGCAAATCAGCCTGAATTAAGTTATGAAAATATTAACGTATCATCGTGGATTAACATGGAACATCGTGCGATACCTGGAATGCTAGACATCTATTTGTTTTATGTTCACGATTGACTGTTGTGCGTTGCAAAATCTGCAATGTAAGTATTCAAAATTAAAAATTCATTCATTTCTATTTGTTTTTACAGAATTAAGCCCGATGGATGATGATTGGAATAATGATCACCATCACTATCATAATTTCTTTCCTGATTCCGGATATTCTCCGCTATCGTCTAATCACCAGGCAGGCCAATCTTCTTCAAATCAACCAAACGGATTATCCTACCCACATGGATTGGGTAAGTAACTTTTTTTTTAAGGTAACTCGTTACAGTTAAGTAACACTGCAAAAAAGCTTAACTCGTTTTATCTTACTTAAAGAAAAACCTTCAAGGTCTCTAAAAGTAACTATAAATCTCACCACCAATCCCCTTCATTTTTTTAATTCACAAAAAAATGGACGCACGTGAAATAACACGTACCTACCCTCTAGTATGAGATGCGGACAACAATACGTTTGGAAATACTAAACACAAAGCCCTATAATGTTTTCTTCTCTCGGTCTTTAAAAATAACCTATAATAATCTCGCAACAATCTCTATCTTGTCAACGTGACACTTCACTGGTATGCATCAGTTTAAAATTTCATAAAATTCTCTTCAGGCGAAATATAGAATCAGATAAGGCTTTAATTGGTTCTAGATTCTAACTAAAACCCCCTTGAGTAATTAAGGGGGCACAATAGAGTGGCCCTTATTTTTCACTTTTTGAATTTCTCTGCCTCAATCCCCCCCCCCTCTCCGAGTTTTGTTCGAATGCCCAAAAAAAAGAACTCCAAATTTGAACAAAATCGGTTAATATTAAAGGGTTGCGCAAACACCATGAAGTTTCCCATTGATTTAAAATGGGAAAAAGTCAGATTTTTGTAAATCTAATATTTAAACGCGATGATATGTTACAAATAATTCCGTGTTCCAGTATATTTCACAACTATTTAAATAATACGTATTTGTTCAGGTTTATATTTTACCGAAAAAAGCAGGAGAAACATTTTATCTCACTTCGCCAAATGTTATTATTTTTAAGTACTAATTTGTTTATTACGAATACTCGTAAATGTTTGAACAAAATTAAGTTGTTTAAACCATTTTTTTGTTTACATAATTTATTTTTGCTATTTTTCGAAATATTTTTATGTTCTAGTTTGCTTACTTGCGGAATCCGAAACTTATCCGAAATTTTTAGCAGGGTTATGTATACGGTCTGGCGGATGCGATTAGTCTGAATTGTGTCCGGTCAAGTCCGTCCTTTGTACGGTCTGCCAGATGCGATAAATCCGAATTGTGTCCGGTCGAGTCCGTGTTTTGTACGATTTGTCGGATGTGATGAATCCGGATTGTGTCCGGTCATGACCGTGTATTATATGGTTTGGCAGATGCGATTAGTCCGATTTTTGCCCGGTCGTGTTCGGCCATGTCCATGTTTTATACGGTCTGGCGGTTGCGATTAATCCGGTTAAGTCCGAAATTTGTACGATTTTTAGGAATGCGATTAATCCGGATCTCATCCGGTTAAATCCGAAATTTGTCTTTTCTGAGGAATGCGAATAATTTAGATCTTATCCGTCTTTGCCCGATATTTGTCTAGTTATTCGGGAACGCAATACACCCTAATCTTATCCAGTACAGCAAACTGAACTAAAAAAATGAAATTCGATACAGTTATAGAGTATTTAATTATAAGTGAGCGAAAACAGATGTTAAAAAGTTGTACGAGAAGTCATTTTTGAGAACAGCAACAAAAACTATTTGAATCAATTATTATCATTCCCGTCCACTGGTGCTGCTTCCACATCATCGTCAATTCCATCATCATTCTCATCAACTGTTCCTTCCACATCATCGTCAATTCCATCATCATTCCCATAAACTCCTTTTTTTTCCACATCATCGTCAATTCTATCAACATACCGATAAAATGCTCCTTCTTCCACATCGTCATCAAATCCATCATCATTCCCATCAACTGCTCCTTCTTTCCAAGAGAGCAGTAGATTCACTTTCATGAACAGATACATTTTCTATCGGACCCATATAATTATCCTCATCCTTGTTCAAAAGCTCTTCAGTTTCCTCATAATTTTCCCTGATACTATTCTCGTCTTTATCGAAATTCTAATTATTTTTGTTTGTTTTCGAAGTTTCATTATCGCTTTTGTGTCTTTTTTCTCTGACGCCCTACCCAAAAACAAAAGCAATATATTTGATTTTTCCGATACGCCCTACTATGCAGTAGTATTTTCCGTTTTCACTTGAATGTCACCAAATTACAACATAAACCTACGGATACATTTTGTATAGAATCGGACTGTTTGCGGAGTCGATGTTTTGGACTGGACGAATATCGGATTTAAGCGGACGGTTTTTTATTTTCACTTTAATTTCACCGAATAACAACTAAAACCTGCCGATTAATTTCGGATAGAATCTGAATATTTCCGGAGTTGATGTTTTAGACCCTACACATTTCGGATTTAATCGAACGATTTTCCGTTTTTACTTGAATTTCACCAAATTACAACTTAAACCTGCGAATAAATTTTGGATAGAAGTGGACTGCTTCCAGTGTCGATGTTTTTGACCGGACGAATTTCAGATTCAAGCGGACGAGTTTCCGTTTTCACTTTAATTTCACCGAATGACAACTAAAACCTGCGAAATAATTTCGGATAGAATCGGACTATTTTCGGAGTTGATGTTTCAGGGCGGAAAGATTTCGGATTTAATCAGACGATTTTCCGTTTTCACTTATATTTCACCGAATGATAACCTGAACCTGTGGATTAATTTCGGACAGAATCGGAGGGCTTCCGAAATACATGTTTTTAACCGGAAGTATTTCGGATTTAAGCAGACGATTGTCCGTTTCCACTTTAATTTCACCGAATGACAACTAAAACCTGCGGATTAATTTCGGATAGAGTAGGACTATTTCCGGAGTTGATGTTTCAGACCGGACATATTTCGGATTTAATCGGACGATTTTCCGTTTTCACTTTAATTTCACCGAAGGACAACTTGAACCTGCGGATTAATCTCGGATAGAATCGGACTATTTCCGGAGTACATGTTTTTGACCAAAAGAATTTCGGATTTAAGCGGACGATTTTCCGTTTCCACTTTAATTTTACCGAATGACAACTTAAATCTGCAAATTAATTTCGAATAGAATCGGAATATTTCCGGAGTCGATGTTTTTGACCAGAAGGATTTTGGATTTAAGCGGACGATTTTCCGGTTTTACTTCAACAAAAATAATTTCAGTTACTGAGTTCCGTACTAATTTTCGATCAAGTCAGACTCTTTCGGGAGTGAAAGCTTACGTTCGGATAAATTTCGGATTAGACCGTACTATTTTCTATTTTAAGTTCAACGAAAATAATTTCAGGTTTTGAATTCCGGACTAATTTCGGATCAAATCGGACTCTTTCCGGAGTCGAAATTGATGGTCCGGACAGACTCCGGACATAATAAGGCAAATTTCTGACTGTTTTCGTACAGTTTTCGGATTAGATCGGACATATTTCGGAAAAAAAATCGTAAATCGGATTGATTTCGGATAAATTCGGACCAATTGCGGAATACGAAATTTTCAGCAGGTTATCCTTCGTTTACAATATTCTACCAAAATAAATTGAATTTTAACTTTTGAACAACAATTCGGAATTATTCCTGGAGAACAAAATCAATGTTTTAAAATTTTTTCATTTTTGCAAAATAAACAACGACAATGTACAATTCAAACAGATTTCAAATAAAAGATTATTAGGTATTGTATTCGAACAGATTTTAACAACCCTAATACACCTAATTTTATTCTTCTCTCGACAATCTATAACGCTCGCGGATTTGGGTTTAAGGTTGGGCGGACTAATTGTTTTTGTAAAAGCATGTCGGGAGTTCGAAAATTATAATATTCGGGTAATAATTGGTGAATCAACTGACTTAGTTTGCGACAATTTCAGGGGGAAACTAAAATAATTGTGATTAGGTTCTGCAGTGCAACAAGAAAAAGAGCAATATACATTTCAAAATCAGAGAAAGAATAATTCACATGAAAATACTGTAAATGCAACTCACAATTATTGAATTTCAAATAATAGCAATACATTTAAAAATAACTAATCGTGGAAGACCTTGTGGCCTCGTGGGTCAACTCAAACTTCAAAAAATTGAACTAGACGCATACGCAGCATTGATTATTATTAAGCCCATCGGTAATTATTGGCAAGAATCTTGCGCTACCAACAATTTGATATTGTGAATAGTAAATAAATTTGACTTCCAGGGCCAATTGAAATTGGGTTTTCACTTTTGTGGGTCCAGTGGATAAAATGCCAGAGGTTTCGCACGAATTGAGTAAGATTGAACATAACGGGCGGATTCGTTGGACTATTGTCTTTCTACTGTCGTAAAAAAAGTAACACCGGCAATTTCGTTGAACTGTATCTTGTGTATTTAGAGTAAAAATAAAAAAACATTACACAGATCAATATGCAAAAGTTATACTTGGGAACATAGAAATAAAAGGCAAATCAATATCAGATCAAAAGCCCGGCTTTCTATCGATCGCTAGCTGCAGGAAGACTAATTAGAACTAGACTATACTTATGCGAATGCGCTAAAGAATTAAATGTTAGTGAAAACTCCATAACCAAAATTACTTCATATATATTCGAGGACTAAGTAAATTCAACATGGATATTAGGAATCAAATTGGATACGTCCTCCTCGGGATGATCCAAAAGGTATCTTTATTAGTCGGAGTAGCGTCGACGCAGTTCTGCTTACTTCCAGTGAGACGCGTGAGGGAGATTCGAATTTGATTGGAGGACAGGTTTTGGGAACGCTACCTTTGTCCTAGGATTCAAATTCAAGTACACTTGACTCTCAGTTTAGGAACAGTGTCGGGGGTTGCCTGCAAGTAGTCTTGTTCCTGAATCGCAAGTATCAAAACATAAACAGTCAGAGCTGACTGAACTGTTTCCAGTTCGAATGCATACTATTGCGCAATATACTCGACTGAATACTCGCGCACTGCGGCCCTTCCGAGTTTATAAACCGAGAGTCGGGTGCGCACTGTTTTAATGCTTGCCTTTAACTGTTCAAGTTTAAATCGTAGTCCTTACTCTTCATATATCATTTACACACATCACTTAATAGCGGGCTCATCGGTAACTCATGACAAGAATCTTGCTCTACCAACAATATGGTATAATATGTAGTACAATCCTGAGCTGCAGAGGTTCCTCACGGATAACGGGTATCGACAAAAAAATCTTCTCGTCTCCATGATATTTGTAGAGTTCTACGCATCTCTGTAATGATTGATCTGGCGAGTTTATAGATGTTAGATTAGAGGCAGTGCAAGATCGCGCTAGCGCGATTATTTGAATCCTGCCTCAGCTCATCTTGAAGTAGTGGTCAGAGTTAAATGTCCCAAAGTTCTCCGATTCTCGATGTTCTTCGCTGTCCATCGATGAGTTTGATTCCAAGGAGGCGATACATACAATAAAAATAAAAACCGAAACAAATCAGCCTGAATGAAGTCATGAAAATATTAACGTATCGATCCGTGGAGCACCGTGCGATACCTGAACTGCTAAACATATATTCATTTCATGTTCACGATTGAATGTTGTGCGTTGCAAAATCTGCAACGTAAGTATTCAAAATTACGAATTCATTCATTTCCATTCGTTCTTACAGAATTAAGCCTAAGGAGAGAAGATTGGTGGAATGACCATGAACATTTCCCTTCTCCATCCCAAGGTTCTCACCACTCGTCTGATCACCAGGAAGGCCCATCTTCTCAACATGAAGCAGGCGGCTCATCCCACCAATATGGGTTGCGTGAGTAACTTTTTTTTCAAGGTAAATAGTTACAGTTACGTTACACTGCAAACAAATTCAACACGTTGCAGTAATCTTAGTTAAAGAAAAAACTTCAAGTTCTCGAAAAGTTACTATGAATATCACCACCAAACCCCTTCATTTTTGAAATTTACAAAAAAATGGGCATATGGTAAATAACATGTTACCCTCTATTATGAGATGCGAACAACAATAGGTTTGAAAATATTAAACAAAAAAGCCCTCTAATCGTCTCTTCTTCAGATCTTTAACAATCAACTATAGTAATCTCACAACAATTTCCATCTTGTCAACGTGACACTTTACTAGTATACATCAGTTTGAAATCTCATAAAATTTTCTTCAACCAGAACCTAGAACCACTTAAGGCTTTAACTGGTTCTAGATTCTGAGTAAAACCCCCTTAAATAATAAAAAAATAATAAATAGAAAGCAAATAAATAAATTAAGAGTGTGCGAATTTACTTAACATGTCCAAAGTTAATCCGTCTGACAGTATTTGATTGAAAATTCGTTCTTTATGGTAGACTCTTAATCTTCTTGGTTGATAATTCACCTTGTTGTTTGCAAGCTTATATTTTCTAGTTGAAAATTAAACTGTTTGTTTGAAAAGACATTATTTTAATTAAAAATACTTTTTCGTGTGCAAAATGTAACAATTTTGTTGAAAATTCGTGTCCTTTTGTCTGCAATTTTTTGTTTCAAACGAAAAATGTAGCCATTCCATTTTATCTTGTAAATTAGTTTCTTTTGAAATTCAACTGTTTGGTTGTAAGTCCATGTAATACAGGGATGTGTACAGGATCATTCATTTGTCGGTGCAGGTTTCTCTGCAGAGTCATGTACAGTTTCCTTCACTGAATTTCTGCACAGAAACCGACAAGATTACCTGTACAAGTTCGTCTACAGAAACATATGCAGGATGTTTCGAGGTTCCTGTACAGGAATTTTGAACTAGGATCATTTTGATTTCGATGGTTTTTGACCATTTTTTTCCACTGATGAGCAAATCAGCCACGCAGACGACGATGATAACGGTACTGCTTTCGTCACCTAGCTTAGTGGTCGGCAAACTTTTTGCTTACTTTTAAGGTAAGTGCAGGGTTGACCCAAGAAATGTTTTTCGCCAGCCGCGCTTTTTTCGTCAACGCTACGTTTTTCCTGAAATGGGTTTGCTTTCCTCGGCGGGGTTCAATGTTAGACGGGATACTCAATGGAAATAAAAAGTTACACAGCAATTTTGATTTATATTCTTATACCATCTGTGCACGTCTAAAAATCGACTGTCTGTCTGCATGTCTGTATGGGGGAAGGGTACAACTGTGCACCGAGCAACTGCGCATGAGCCCATCTGTGCACGTCGATGGCCACTGGTACAACTGTGCACGTTGTTGGCCACATGCACAACTGTACACCAGCACAGATGGGACACTCCCAACTGTTCACGTCGACATTTAGATGTGCACAGATGATACTCAAATAACCTTTTACGTGCATATATGAAACACTTCCAACTGTCCACGTGCACCGTTAAGAGTATCCCATCTGTGCACGGGGACTTGTGTGTTGACAATCTGATCCTATCAGTTGAGACGTGCACAGTTGGGAGTCTCCTATCTGAGCACGTGCACATTTGGGAGTCTTTCATCTGTGCACGTAAAACGTTAGTTGAGTACCAGCTTTGCACATCTAAATGTCAAAGTGCACAGTTGGGAGTGTCCCATTTATGCACGTGCGCAGTTGTGCCAGTGGCCAACAACGTGTACAGTTGTACCACCGACCTTCGACGTGCGCAGTTGGGCAAGTGCAGAGTTGATCCCTGCACAGTTTTACTCCTAGAAAATTGAGACGTTCACAGTTGGGAGTCTCCCACCTGTGCACGTTAACCATTGCTAGGGTACCATCTCTACACGTAGACATTTCGACGTGCACAGTTGAGAGTGTTCCATCTGTGCACGCCGAATTCGAGATGTGCACAGACGGGCCGGTGTACAATTTTGCCTGTGGTCAATAACGTGAAAAATTGTACCAGTGGCCACGGACGTGCACAGATGGGCTCGTGCACAGTTGCACCGTGCACAGTTATCCGTCACCCTCTGTATGGTTACCTGAATGTGTTAGCCAGGCTAACTTTGGAAGGATTTTTCCAATTGAGTCAGCCTTTCATAAACTTCTCAAGGGTCCCAAAGTAAAGGTTAAGTTCGTTAACCAGATTTTTGATTTTGATCAAAATTAAAAAGTTATATACTTTTGAAAATTGTCAGAAAATGAAAAAAATTATTTTTCTGATAGATTAAGAGATTTGATTTCAAATTTTCGCTATATATGCAACATATTTCGAAACTATCCAAGTCAGATTTGTCGATTAGACCGAAATTCAAAAAGTTAGAGCTGGGGCGACCTGGTCTACGGGAATCATGACCTCGCCTCATGATATGAGACCCGTGGAATGTCATATGTGTCTTCCCGGTGATTATTTTTTCCCCAACGAATTTCGTTCCTGCACTGGTCGTTCCTAAGTTGAATGTCAGTTCTTTAAACAAAAGAGCATCACGCCCTTCTACAATTTTGTTAGTTTGCTTATCCCATAATTGGTACCCCTTTGCTTCTTGCGAGTAGCCAACTAGGATATATTCCTTACCCGTTGGATCAAGTCTGCTACATCCGATTTTGTTTTTTAAAGCAACCACTTTGCTTCCGATTACTCGCATGAATCCAAAATAAGGAGTCTTCTCCATTCATATTTTCTGAGGCGTTTTTGAGTCCAAAGCGTTCAACAGAATCGACAGACATCGGTTACGTATAAAGGCAGCTGCACTCAGAACCTTTGCCCATAGATACATATGTTGGCCGTTAGGATTCAAGTAGGATTGAGCGCGTCATTTCGATTAGTGTTTGATTGGCTCTTTCTGCCACACCATTTCTCTGAAGTGTGTATTCAACCGATTACTGCCGTCGAATACACCCATCCTCTAGAAAATACCCCATTCTTCAAAAAATTCTTATTTGTTTAAAAATCTTTTTTCTTTAAACAATTTTGTTCTGAAACAAGTTTTTCAAATTTACATTTTCTGTAATCAATGCGGTAATTCATCATTGTTAAGAGCAATTTCTTTTATTGAAAGCATTATCGGATTGTTTAAAAATTTATTCAAGATTATTTTTGCATCACCAACCTCAAAAGTTGACGTTTTCATGCTTCAAAATTGTGCGTAAAGGACCTTATTTGAGCACAGTGTGTGTGAATAATTTTTGCGCATGCGCAGTTTGAAAATGGCTTACTTTAGGCACTGGTGAAAAAGCTGCACATGCGCACTTCCGAGATGAGGTACTTTAGACACTGGCATAGGCAACTTTAAACACTGGTGTTGGTATCTTCTTGAAAAAAATTTAGATTTAACTTGAACAAATCTTTTAATGATTGAAGTTTTGTTTGTAGGGTTTCCTAGCCCCGGGCTGAAACCCTTATGGTTTCAGTCGGGTGTCCGTACGTCCATCGTACGGACGTATAGCTACAACTTTCAGGTAGCCATACATACAGACATACAGATAGACAGAGACCAACGAGGTTTTATGATTTTCGGACTCCGTGAGTGCCGAAACGTAAAGATCCGTTGAAAACTAGAGATCGAAAATGTGGACGATTACATTACACTCTCGTGAATGGGAATGTAAAAATTACATAAATCGGTACATAGGATAAGTAGATACAGGAATCTTGCGACTGTAGATAAAGTAGAAATGGAATAAAAAGAAGATAAAGTTGAAAACGTCAATTTTTTCATTCAACCAAAAAAATTACCGGTCCTAAATAAAATTTCCGGGGTTTTCCCAGTTTTTTCAAAGTCCAATGAGATTCCTGGGCTTTTCAAGGTATCCCGGTCCACTAGACATACTGACAAGGTTTCAAACATATTTTTCGC
>CAKNYM010053458.1:36799-49866 GCA_932195095.1 Andricus curvator
CCACGTGGATTCTAGCCCGGCCCCCCCCCCCCCCCCGCTGGGCCCCCTCGGGGACGGGGGTTGAATTTTTCCCCCCCCCCCCCCTACACTGCCCACGTGGTATATGGATGCCCCCATACAGTGAAAAAAATTATAAAAATTTGAACACTTGAATCCTGTTATTCATTTATTATTTATATTAACAGAAACCATTGTCGAGAATGTGAAGTTCCAGTATATGCAATACTTCTCATTTTCGACAATTGACTCTATTTCTCTAGGAGCGTTTACCGGAGAGGTATTTGGGCTAATTCCGTAAGAGTGACAGAGATGGTAATACAGCACTCTTAGTGCCGCATTGCGCCTTTGGATGTAGGTCGTTCCCGCATGAGTTAGACAACTAGATAGTATGTGTCCTAGATGCTCGGGGCGTGCATGACACGCTCTGCAGCTATCATCGGGAATGTCTTGGCTCAAAATAGAATAGAACTGAAGGGCCTATGACAAAGCCATTGAACGCGTCTTCGGGTTGCGGATAGAGCTTCCCTGTACCAAGGGTTTCTGCTGAATATGGTTAAAATAATTAATAAGCAGTCGCGGACAATTGTCCAGGGATGGTCCCGAAGGAATAACCCCTAAGCGAAGGCGTAACAACCGTGACAAGAGCTGAATAGCACCTAGGTGAGGTGTCTTAAACGTTGACTCTGGGATACCGGGCGACCTCTCGGAGTATGCAGCCTTATCCTTGCACGTGGGGCTCTACAAGGATGGACGAACCCTTTCCCTAGCTGCTCGTGGAAACAACAATGACACCACCAAAACACCAAAATGTTGTAGATGCGGTTCGAAACGATCGAACGCACAGTGCACCCGACAATGGATCGCCGAACAATGCCGATCATCCTAGAGTTCGGGGTGCTGAAAATAATTTAGATGCAAACACGACGACGAACCGGCGAAACGCTACGATGCCAGCATTATCCCTGTTCACCGAGGCTTTATCGCGCGTATGCACACTCTGTGGTGCCAGAAACACCGAGAGCTTCAGCACGTTTCGCATCAGTCTTTGCGGAATCAAGCCGACTACCTTCGGAAATATGTATATGTACGCGGAGCGCTTCCCCAACCACTGTTTGATCAAGCTGGAGACGAAGATCAGGAAGCGACGTGAGGACCAACCGCGTAAAGCAGGCACCTTCTGAGAGATGATCGTGATTTCAAGACAAGGAGGAACATTAACATGCAAGTTCCTCCTAAGCCCCAAGATCTGGCTGAAATGGATGCCTCCCTTCGTGGAGATATCTCGCAAGAGTCCGACCTCTGGACCATCAATTGCTCAGTTTATGGTGTTGCGAGACCTTTCGCTGATCCAAATCGAAGGCTAAAACCGACGATGGGTCAAAAGACCAAAAGACGCTTGCATCAACTAAACAAGAAGGTTGGATGATCAAGACAGGATGCCTCCCGTGTTCAATGTGTGATTGACTACATAACATCTTGTAGACCATTCACGGAAAGTGTTCGAAAGTTCGCCCAAGAACTAAGGATCTTCAATCACACACTGAATAAGTCAAAGCTGCTGACAGTCAAGCAGCATATTGTTGACAAAATACGGATGTTATCTGACGCAAGGAGGAGAATACAGAAAAGGGAGAGATAGATCAGGGAGAATCAACCATTTCTCGCTGACCCATCGCGCCTCTTCAGCGATCTCCCTGATTCTGTAAAAAAATCCACCCAAGCCCAAGGACGTAGAGACTTTTTGGAGAAAGGTATACTCCATCTAGATGCTTCACTTCTAAAAACCGAAGTAAAGAAAGCAGAGGTTGAAAAATTTCACCAAGAGCTACTCGACAAGAAAATGCACGGAAACTTTCAGAGAAATGTAGAAAAACAGTCCTTGTCGAAGGAGCAAACTTTTGCTTTCCTCAAATCATCAGGGCTTAATTCAGGTACAGAGGGTTTTATTTTCGCATGCCAGGACGGTGTCATTTCCACCTTAGCATACCATGACCTCATTTTATGTCAAGGAGTTCCCAGTGATAGGTGCAGAGCGTGTCATGCACACGCTGAGTACCTAGAACAGATACTATCGGGGTGTCCGACCCATGCAGGAACCACATATATCTATAGACATAATGGGGCCCTAAGAGTGCTTTATTACCATCTTTGTCGCTCTTACGGTGTTGGTCGCGACCCTGCCCTGCCGAACGCTCCAAGGGAGATAGATTCCATTGTCCAAAATGAGAAGTGCCAAATTTTGTGGAACTACGATTTTCGGACAGCAGTTTCCGTTGTACACTCGAGGCCTGACATCGTTCTCCAAGACTTCGAGAGACGAACTGTATTCGTAATCGAATTCTCGCCTCCGTCCAAATACAGCATCACTGCCAAGGAGAAAGAAAAGGAGGAGAGGTATCAAGACCTTAAAAGAGAGCTGCAACAACTGTACCCAAAATATTCGGTACCAGTAATTTTCCTTGTGATAGGTGCTCTCGGAGGTGCGGAAACATCACTGATTCGTAACCTCAAAGCCATACCCGCGTGCTAAAAATATGCCAAGGCACTTGCGAGATGGATGCAGAAAGCTGTCATAATTGCGTCGCTTCGTGTCCTCAAGACACACGAGGGTTTCGCCGGCCTGTCGTTGTGGTTTCATCGTGCCCTGTGACCATCCATCTCACGGTTGTAAGACGTGGCCATAAGTCTGATTTACCGCGGTTCTACTGGGAGTCGGTGTCATTTTTTAGGTGGCAGTTACTCTCAGTGGGACCCTGCGGTAGTTGTTCAACTCTTTTTTCTAAATTATATATATATATATATATATATATATATATATGTCTGCAGTATATTAATGAAATATATCGTGCATTATTCAGTGGCGATTTGTGGAAATAATTAGATGACTGTGGTGACGTTTGGAACTAATTAACTGCCGCTGCCTGTACGGCATGTTAAAGGGCTATCTAAGGCTCACTTTTCTGGGGGCGTTATAGGCTCATAACATGGTGGTTTCGAATAAAATATGATAAGTATTGGTCTTCTGCAAGCTGAAGGTAATTTTTTTTCATTACGTTTTTCTTAAGTTGTCATGATCAATATAAATAAAATTGTTTGAACAAATATTAATTATTTTAAGAAGTCGTATAGCATTCAAATATTTAACGATAAGCGCCAAACTTAATCAAATTCAGGAAAATAATCCGATTTTTTTATTTCATTTCCATAAAAATGTAGATTATTATTTAATAAATTGTTGAAACAATTTGATGATGTTTTCAACGAAAGAATTTTCTCTTAATACTAATAAATTACCGCATTAAATACAGAAAATATAAATTTGGAATACTTGTTTCGGAACAAAATTATTTAAACAAAAATCTTATTTAAACAAATGTGAGTTTGTTATGTATTGAAATAATAATTAATTGTTTAAACAATTGGTGACTTTACAAGAGAAAGATTAATATGAAACAGAATATAAAAAACATCTTAAACTGTTTTTATTACTTTTGAGAATACTTCTTTTAATTAAATTATTAATAATTTATAGCCCGCACTCTTAAGCAAACATTGAATTTTGAATAGCTTTTAATCTGAACACTAACTTTAGAAATCTTAATTTATATTATATTGACATATTCTTTGCAATTGTATCTAAAAATTTTGTCACATTTTGTTACAATTTTTAAAACTTGACAAGCACCGAACTAAAATATTTCCAAAATATTTTATGTTTCACATTTTGTGTAGGAATACTTCCTGCGTACACAAAGAAAAATATTTGTTTGAATCAAACCAGTGAATTTAGGGTTCATTGAAAAAATTCGTTAATGAAAAAATCTATACTTCTTCATACGGAATCAATGCATCCCCATCACTAAGGCTACCAAGTCGAGATCAAGGTAATTTAAAAACTCTAATACTATCTGAAATAAATATTAGGGAATTTTTCCAAAACCTCTATTCTTTAAGGGTTTCGTAGGCTACGTTGAAAACCCATACATAAACATAGTCGGTTGTCCGTCCGGCTATCTTCTTCTCTTCCTTTTTTGTGGCTTCTTAGATACAATAAGCCATGTATCACTCAATATATTTAATGAATAATGTTCCAATTCTGATTAATCGTTTGAGTTCCGTGAAGTTATGAGAGTTATCAAGGTCTGTTCCATACACACATTTCCTCATGAATCCCTATACACCGTAGTTCAATTATTCAATTCAATTTTCAAATTGCAGATGAGTCATTTATCGTATATTCGCGTCTATCAGCCATGTAATGCACAATGAAGTCCACGTTAAATGAACTTTTTACCGAAGATTCGTAATCCCATCTCAAGCTGACAGTTCAAAGCAAGTTCCTTCATTGGGTATGTTTAACAATCGTATCCAAAAGTCTCCCGTGGCAGATGTCCTCATCCGCTCCAAACCAGCATTGGTTTTGGAAGGAAGGAGGGCCCTTCATACAGGACACAGCTCGTATCAAGGCACGTATCATATAACCAGGCTAGAGCACGCTCTCGTAATGAGGTTAACGTACCGCCTTGGAAGACTGATGCCCCGGAACTATAACATAAGTGACTGATCGTTCACATGCAAAAAAGATTCGGCCATAGAACCCCTCGTCCATCCATAAGGCCAGCAAATAAGAGCTCAGTCCTAGAAGTCACGCTAAAAAAACAGCACGGTGATTGAAATCTACACGTGTCGTTTATGCCAAAAAATAAATGCCCCTATTAGTTCGCGATATGGTGCATTTTGCATTTGGTGGTGCTTTTCTTTATTCTTCAGACCACTGTCCTTGGATGATTGTAGAGATGCTTCTATGGGCGTACTTTGGAATCCTTCATAGAGGATCTCTATAAAATTTCCTTGATGCATCTTCATTGTCCCAAAAACATTTTGCATGGAGCTTCATCTGTCATGACGTTTATTCTGAGAATATCGATGGGCTGCCTCAAATCCTTCATTCAAAATTTTGCTCACGTATCCGAGCTGAAAATTCCGGTACAGGAATCTCGGAGGGTCCTGCACATTGTCATGTACACGAATACCTGCACGGGAACTAATCCGCAAAAATTCGCTAGTGGCTTGGCTTTCTCAATAGTGAGTTCGATCTTCAAGGGAATAAAATAAATGCAACTTTATAGCTCTAAGCGACATGAGTTTTCGAACTGGCTTTCTGTAAAGGACCCTTTACGTGTTTTTGTACAGAAACCTGCACCTCAATTTACTTTGAAAAAAAACCTGAACAGGGATAAGTACAGGATCATTGAGAGGTTCCTTTGTCGGTGCAGGTGTCTTTGCAGGATCATGTACAGTTTTCTTCATCGAATTCCTGCACAGGAACTCAGAAGATTACCTATACAACTTCGTGTACAGAAACATATGCAGGATCCTCCGAGGTTCCTATAAATGAATTTTCAACTAGGATCCTTTTGATTTGCATGATTTTTAATAATTTCTCTCCACCGATGATGAAATCAGCCACGTAGACGACGATGATAACAGTATAGCTTTCGTCATCTAGTTTGTACATGCAAGGATACACCCTAGATCATACCATTCCTATAGTTTGGAGAAAAGAGTCGAGTTTGAGGGACGAGGCTTTACCGGCTTGTTTAAGCCCATAAAAGGTTTGAATCCTGCCTCCGCTCATCGTGAAGAAGTGATCAGAGTAAAATGTCTCAAAGTTCTGAAATTTTCATGTCCTTAGCTGTCCATCGATGAGTTTCATTCCGGGGAGGGGCTACATACAATAAAAATTAAACTCCGAACAAATCAGCCTGAATAAGTTATGAAAATATTAACGTATAGAGCCGTGGAGCATCGTGCGATCCCTGAAGTGCTAGACGTCTATTCAATTTATGTTCACGATTGAATGTTGTGCATTGCAAAATCTGCAACTTCACAATACATAAACTTGAATAAATGAAACTGCAAATTCTTTGGGATATTTTTCTCAGTGTAAGTATTTAAAATAAAAAATTCATTAATTTCTATTTATTCTTACAGAACCAAGTTCGCATGTGGAGCCTCCACCTGGATTTTCTGCACACTCGCAGTATGGATCGCGTAAGTAACTTTTTTTGAGGTTATTCGTTACTGTATCCCCTTCATTTTGGAAATTTACAAAAAAATTGGCATACGGGAAATAACATGTACCGACCCTCTGATATGAGCTGCGAACAACAATACGTTTGAAAATACTAAACACAAGAGTCCTATAATTGTCTCTAATTTAGATCTTCAACAATCAACTTTAATAATCTCGCAATAATTTCCACCTTGCCAACGTAACACTTCATTAGTATGTCAGTTTAAGATCTGATAAAATTATTATCTTTAACCAGAATTTAGAACCAGTTAAGGCTTTAACTGGCTATAGATTCTGGTTGAGACACCTTTAATTCATTTAAACGGTAAATTTAGGGGCGTCCTAATTTACCCCACATGTCCGAAGTTACCCCGTCTGAGAGTATTTTATTGAAAATTCGTCGTTCACGGTAGAAAATTAATCTTCTTAGTTAAAAATTCATCTTTTTGTTCGAAGAGTTACATTTTTTAGTTGAAAATTAAACTGTTTGTTTGAAATTTCATCATTTTAGTTAAATATGCATTTGTTTGGAACAAAATGTAACTATTTTATTGAAAATTCGTGTCCTTTTGTTCGAAAATTATATTTTTTTCAAACTAAAAGCAAAGAATGCCCCAAATCCTTCATTTATCCTCAAGTATCTCAGCTGAAAATTCTTGTACAGAAACTTCGGAGGATCCTGCACATGTTCCTGTACACGAACTTGTACAGGTAATCTTGGCGGGTCTGTGCAGGAATTTGACGAAGGAAACTGTACATGATCATGTCCAAGTTCCTTCATAGAGTGAATTGAGATGCTGATTCATATACAGGAACCTTTTTAGGGTCTTATGCATGCATTTTTGAAAATATGCCTCCATTGATGAGTAAATCAGTCACGTAGACGACGATGATAACGGTACTACTTTCGTCATTTAGCTTGTACATGCAAGAATCCACGACCGATCGTACAATTCCTATAGTTTGGAGAAAAGTGTCGCGTTTGACGTAACAGTATGTACTGGCTTCTTTAAGCCCATTAAGGGGTTTGTTCAAACAACAAACTTTGTCTTCTTGTCCGGAAACGATGAATATCTCGAGATATTGCATATAGAGATGGTCTCGAAGGTCTCCTTGCACATAGACGGTTTCCAAATCCATTTAGTAGATAAACATTTGTCTTTTAACACCGACAGCTAGAAAAGTGCGTATGGTTTCGTACCTTGCGACTGGTGAGTAAACTTCCTGATAATCGTTTCCCCGTTTCCGCTCGCAGCCACGTGCAACTATTCGAGCCTTGAAGTGGTCTACAGTTCCATCCTGTTTATGTTTATCTCGAAAAACGCATTTGCATGAAAGAATTTTGCGATCCTTAGGTTTATCGACTAATTTCCAAGTGTCATTACTCATAAGGAATGAGTACTTTGTCGCTTCGAGCCTGGGGTCCTTGTTTTGACTATTCATGGACTTGCAGAGAGTAAGTTATTCGCTGCCTAAATCTTCTGCTGCCAGACCCGCAATTTCTGGATAGAATTTCCGGTGCCTCCCTGGACAGCCCGTTCAAATAATCCTAGGGCGATTTGGTCCTCTTGTGAATCATGACCTCGCCACATGATATAAGACTCGTGGTATGGCATATGTGTTGAAAATTCATTGTGTGTTTCAGGTAATTCTTTTTTTCATCATACCTCAATCGAAAATTCGGCTTTCAGTGCCTGTGGAGCGGGTGGAAAATAGAGTTTTTCTACCCTAGGGAAGAAAGTGACAGATCAATGTAAACGGCGGTGTTAAACACCGCTATTTACAAACATGCCAAACATTTCTAAAAAATCCTGTATCCTTCGGGGAATTTTGTTCCTGAAATTGGTAGTTCCTGAGTTGATCCGCTTCCTGATACCCCAATGTTTTGAGAGATACTTCGAAAAGATCCAATACAGAGTCCACAGTAGTTTATTTTTGTTGATCCTTTATGGAAGGCACATCGACTACCATTTCTACGAACAAACGAACATTACGCCCTTCTATAACTTTGTTAGTTTGCTTATCCTATAATTGGTGATCGTATAATTCTTACAAATGTTGAACGCATATAAGAAGAAAATACTTTTGCAGGCTATCTATTGCTATGTTACAACAGTCTTCTTATTTTGCAACAGTCGAAAGATTGGTTGGACCAAAATTTGATTCATAGATAAGATTGGCACAGCAACTATTTTCTTATCCGTTAGACTATAGCGAAAAACTAAAAAAACCTACTCTCACTGGTTATGTTCAATGTTGGACACCGCAATGACTCTCTAAGTTAAATAGTTGGACCAAAATTACCTTCTTGATTAAAACAAAAACCACAAGAAATACACATACCTTTTTTCAAATTCGTTGTCTTCCATACCTTAACAACACAACAACACTTGGCCAACTATGATTTCACAAATTCTTATGGATGTACTAAACAAATAATAATTGTTTCAAGTTTGTACAATTGAGGTACAGTTTCTGGAAGAAACAATATCTTAATAAGGGCCGACATAGTGTAAGAGAATTGAAAAAACTAGAATTTTTCCACTTTTTCCATGAAAAGTTAGAAGTGATTGATTAATAATGTCGAATAAATCATTTAATGATAGCTTAAATAATAAATATTATTTCTAACATCCATTAAGTATATACTTAGTTCAGGACAGTCCTAACTTGTCATGATATGGCATGAAAAAAATGCAATCAAATAGAAATTCTTTAAACAACTACAAAATGTCTTCAACCAAAAGTATTTCTTCTATCATTCAGTAACTGTTTCCTTAATTCCAGAAAACAGAAAGTTTTCACGATTTGGCTTGAGAAAGATGATAAAAGCAAATATAAATTGCTTAAACAATTGAGGACTAACTTTAAAAAATATAATTCTCTTATAGGGGAAATTGAAATAAATAAAAATTTATTATTATTATACCATTGAGCCATTTCCCTTTCGGGGTAGGCGTGATTTTTTTTGTTGGAAAAATAGTAGTGTGTGGATGGGCATATAGGTGTAGGGTAGAGAGGTATATAGGTGTAGGGTATAGATTTTTTAAATTGATCTAGAATTCTCGTGTTATTTATTTAAACCACACGTTCGTTATGTGTGGTTTCCCACTTGGGTCCTTACGAACAATAAATTTTTCAAGCAGTTTGATAATGGTGTCAATAAAAAAATTGTATTTTAACTATGATAATTTACTGCATTGATTACAGAAAATATAAATTTGAAACACTTGTTTACGATGAAAGTTGTTTAAACAAATATAAAGTTGTTACGTAATGATATAATAATTAATTGTTTAAAACATTTGTGAAATTTTGAGAAAAAGATCAATATAAAACTCAATATGAAAAACACTGTCCGTCTGGCTCAGTCTCTTTCGGGTTTGTGTCTTCTTAGATACAATAAGCCATGTATCACCTAATATATTTAATTAATAATGTTCCCATTCTGATTAATCTTTCGAGTTCCGTAAAGTTCTGAGTGTTATCAAGGTCTTTTCCATACACACATTTCCTAAGGAATCCTTATACACCGTAATTCAGTTATGAAATTTAATATTTAACTTGAAAATGAGTCATTTATCTAATATTGGCCTCTATTAGCCATGTAGTGCACACTGAAATTTACGTTGAATAAAGTTTTGATCAAAGCTCTATTATCTCCTCCCACGCTGGCAGTTCAGAGCAGGTTCCTAAATTAGTTACGTTGAACAATCGTATCGAAAAAGTATTTCGTGGCAGATGTCCTCAATCGCTCCAAACCCGCATCAGATAAGGAAAGACGGAGGGCCCTCTACGCGTGACACAGCTTATATCAAGGCACATATCAGATAACAAGCAAGAGGACCCCCAAAAAAAGCGCCCCAGCTCTCCCATCGTTTCAGCAGTGGAATTGAAAACTATTTCGTTAATATTTAACAGTTATTCTGTCATCAGACCCAGCTACACTCGCAGCCCTCCGTTGGCCTCCAGCTTATACGGACAAAGTGACCACCCGTACAAACATACTCAGCCCTAGAACACCTAGGCCGCCCATCAGGTCAGTAAAGAGAAGTCCAGTCCTTGAAGTCACGGTGAAGAACAGAACGGTGGTCGATATCTGCCGTGTCGTTCATGCCAAAAAATAAGTGCCCCTATCAGTTCTGGATACGGTGTGTTTTGCATTTGGTGGTGCTTTTGTTCATTCTTCAGACCACTGTCCTTGGCTAATTTTAGAGATGGGTCCGCGGGCATAGATACTATTATCGAAACCTTCATAGACGATTTTTTAGCATTTCCTGGATGCATTTTCGTTTTCCCAAAAACATGTTGCATGGAGCTTCATCTGTCATGACGTTTATTCTGAGAATATCGCTGAGCTGCAACAAATCTCTCATCAAGAACTTTTCCCCTAGTATCCCAGCTAAAAATCCCGGTACAGGAACCTCGGAGGATTCTGAACATGTTACTGTGACGAACGTGCACACGAACCTGTACAGGTAATATTGACGGTTCCTGTGCAGGAATTTGGCGAAGGAAAGTGTATATGATCCTGTACAAGTTCCTTCATAGATTGAATTAAGTACAGTACAGGAACTTTTTCAGGATTCTATACAGGAACCTGCATGGGAACTAATCCGCAAAGATTGGGTAATGGCTTGGCTCTCTCAATAGTCAGTTCGATCTTCAAGCGAATAAATGAAAGGCAACTGTATAGCTGTAATCTACATGGGTTTGCGCGATGGGTTTCTGTAAAGGACCCTATACTTGTTTCAGTACAGGAACCTACGCCTCAATTTGCTTCGCAGAGAACCCTGCACAGGGATGTATAGAGGATCATTTCAAGGTTCCTTTGTCGATGAGCAAATCAGCCACGTAGACGACGATGATAACGGTACTGCTTTCAGCATCTAGCTTGTGCATGCATGGATCCACCCCAGATTACACCATTTCTATCGTTTGGAGGAAAGTGTCGAGTTTGTGGTACGAGTCTCTGCCGGCTTGTTTAAGCCCAGTAAAGGGTATGTTCAAACAACGTACTTTGTCTTCTTGTCCGGGAACGGTGATTATCTCGGCATGTTGCATATAAAGGTCGTCTCGAAGGTCTCCTCGATGATAGGTGGTTTCGAAATCCATTTGATGGACAAACATTTGTCTTTTAGCACAGCCAGTTAGAAAAGTACGTATGGCTTCGTACCTTGCGACTGGTGAGTACACTTCCTGATAATCGTCTTCCCGTTTCTGCTTACAGCTTCGTGCAACTATTCGAGCCTTGAAGTGGTCTTCAGTTTCATCCTGTTTACATTCAATCCGAAAATCCCATCTGCATAAAAGAACTTTTTCATCCTTAGGTTTATCGACTAATTTCCAAGTGTCATTACTCTTAATTAATCAACTCATTACTCTTTGTCATTAAGTGTCCTCAAATAAGAAATGAGTACATTGTGCTCGTCGCTTTGAGCCTGGGGTCCGTTTCTTGACTATTCATGAACTCGCAGAAAGTAAGTGGTTTGCTGGTTGAATCTTCTGCAGCCAGACCCGCAATTTCTGTATACGATTTTCGAGGCCTCCTTTGAGAGCCCGTTCGCATAATCCTGGGGCGACTTGGTCCTCTTATGAATCGTGACTTTGCCTAATGATACGAGACTCGTGATATGTCATATGTTTTGAGAATTTCATTGCATGTTTCATGTGAGTATTTTTCCCACCACTCAGCACATGATAATGGTAGTGTAAGAGATGGCTCAAAAAATTCTGTATCCTCCGGAGAATTTCGTTCCTGAAATTGGTTGTTCCTAAGTTGATCCGCTTCCTTGTACCCAATTTTCTGGAGAGGTATTTCGGAGAGATCCGAAACAGAGTCCACAGTAGTTTCTTTTTGTTGATTCTTTATGGAGAGCACATCGACTGTCAGTTATTCAGACAAACGAGCATCACGTCCTTCTATAACTTTGTTAGTTTGCTTATCCCATAATTGGTACGCCTTTGCTTCTTCCGAGTAGCCAACTAGGATATATTCCTTGCCCCTTGGATCAAGTCTGCTACAACCGATTTTGTTTTTCAAAGCAACTACTTTGCTTCCGATTACTCGCGTGAATCCAAAATAAGGAGTCTTCACAATCCACATCTCGTGAGGCGCTTCTGAGTCCAAAGCCTTCGAAATACATCGTTCACGTATAATGGCAGCTGCGCTCAGAACCTCTGCTCATAGATACCTTGGCCGGCTGGATTCAAGTAGGATTGTGCGCGTCATTTCGATTAGTGTTTGATTGGCTCTATCTGTTACACCATTTTTCTGAGGTGTGTATTCAGCCAGTAACTCCCATCGAATACCCTCATCCTCTGAAAAATACCCCATTCTTCAAAAAATTCGTATTTGCTAAAAAAAACTTTGTTGTTAAAACAATTCTGTTCTGAAGTATGTAAATGTTTAAAATTCAGTGAATTTTTTTTTAAGTAAGATTTTATTCTATAAAAATTGCTCTGTCATTATTTCCTATTTTTTAAATAACCCCCATAGACTGATAAGTATTGGTCCTCTAGAAGCTGAAAGTCAGTCTTCTTCCATTATTTTATTTTCTCATGTTTTCATGATCAGTATAAATTAAATTGCTTAAACAAATATTATTTATTATTATTATTACTTTTTATCTCTAATTACTCAAGAAATTCGTGTAAAATTCTGATACTTCAGTTTAGGGGAGACGGGGCGAGATGAGCATACGGGGTCAAATGAGACACGGAAATTTCTCTAAAAATATGTAATTTTCTTTGCTGTTCTTTTCAGAAATAACAGAAATAATGGGATTGAATTTCTCGAAAAAATAAGAGAAAAAATAAGTAAAATTGATGCAGTAAGAAAAAATCATTCAAATTTCAACACTTGAATCCTGTTATTCTATGATATCATGGAATGAAAAGAAAAGACTGAAAATAACAGATATTATTTTCAAACTAAGTTTTGTCTTGAAGTTGTCAGACCCTATTTATGAAGCTGGCAGGAAAGCTTCTA
>CAKNYM010053460.1:31596-45031 GCA_932195095.1 Andricus curvator
AGAAAAAGTTATCCAATTCCGAGTAAATCGTTTAAGAATTTTGATGGTCAAATTTCGTGGGGTTTGAAAATCGTCTTTGGATAGCGACTAAATATCTATTTTTCAATTTAAAAAAAATAATCAAAACTTTCTCCCGATACACTGAGTTGCTAAATTTAGAGAAAATGAGTTTGATTAGAAAAAGTTATCCAATTCCGAGTAAATCATTTAAGAATTTTGATGGTCAAATTTCGTGGGTTTTGAAAATCGTCTTTGGGTAGCGACTAAATATCTATTTTTCAATTTAAAAAAAATAATAAAAACTTGCTCCCGAGATATGGGGAAGCTGAATAAGAATCAATAAGTTTTCATTCAAAAAGATTATTCTGTTCCGGGAAAATAAAGATTTAGTGTGATGGTATCGCATTGTGAAAGACGATTTTTCGTTGAACGTTCTATAAAAAGAAGAAAGGTGTATGTTTCTTTATAAATAAACGATACTAATTTTAAGAAATATTATTTCTGATCACAATGCAAAAAGTTAAGTGAAAAAAAACCTTATAAAAGTGGCTTTTTGTAGAAAATGAAGAATTATGATTTTAGGCTGGAATTTGTTTGGTAATTTGATGCTGAAAAAAGTGGCAAACTTATTTAAGGCCATGTGACGAGTGGGTGACGTGACCAGATTCCTACCTTACCGACACTTTTTTTATTTGTAAATTTATTTTCACACGAATAGCTACATCGATTTGAAAATTTGGGATAATAAATAGGAAGCACTAAGAAATGCGGCTCTGGGCCTAAATTTTTATAATTATGAAAAAAGCAAAAAAAAATTATTTACAAAAAATTTTTTTTTCATAATTATAAAAATTTAGGACCAGAGCCGCGTTTCTTAGTGCTTCTTATTTATTATTCCAAATTTTCAACTCGATGTGGCTATTCGTGTGAAAATAAGTTTACAAATAAAAAAAGTGTCGGTAAGGTAGGAATCCGGTCACGTGAATCACTCGTCACATGGCCTTAAGGGCTTTTTCTTTGAAAAAAATAAGTCATTTATTGTTTTACTGCATTTAAAAACTTTTAGGAAGAGAAAGTTGGTCAGAAAATGGTTGACAAAAATGTCAAGAGGTTATGCAATTAAAAAAAATAAAAAATGAGCTTTTGAACAAATCCTTTTAACACAAGATGTATTTGATTTTTTAAGAATTTTTTATGCAAAAAGCCCATTTTCGGAAAAAATGTTGGTTATCTATTTCTGTACTGCAACCCTTCATATATATAATAACCAAAAATTGTACTCCGTAATAAAATAATTTTTGATTTTTTTCAAATCGTAAAAGAAGTCTACATTTAACAAATTATTATCAAGTATAAATTCAAATTTTTATTTATAAAAAATTATTTTTGACAATTTATATTATAAAATTGCCAAAAAAGTGAAATTTCTACCGAAAGAGATGAATTTTCAAACCAAAAAGACGAATTTTTAACAAAAGAGCTATATTTTCAACCAAACATTTAAAATTCAACAAGCTAATTGAATTGAAAACCAAATAATGCAATTTTCAAACAAAAAGATAAATTAAATAAAAAATAATAAATATTAAAATTATGTCTGTGTCTAGTCGTCCCGAAAAATTGGGGACTAGCGAAGCTTATGAAAAATATTAATTAATTTTTAACCGAATAGTTGAATTTTCAACAAAATAGTTTAACAATTAAACAGATTAATTTTCAACCAACAGTTGCATTTTAATCCAAAAAGACAAATTTTCTACCAAAATTTTTTCTCTCTCTAAAAAATTGGTTGAATTTTCAACCCGAAAATATGAATTTTGAATGAACTTGTTGAATTTTCAAGAAAATAATTTAATTTTCAACTAAGTAATCAAATTTTAACCAGAAAAAGATGAATTCTCAAACTAATTTTAAAATACTAGGTTAGAAAGCTGGAAATTTTGCTTACAAAATTTGATAAATAATGAAAACAATTTTTTAAAAATATTTTTTAATGACTATTTAAAATTCAAGATTTAAAAATAGATTTTTCTGTAATTAATGAAAATATGTATAAATATAAAGTATAAATAAAATAATTTATAAATCCAGTACTATGAATTTACTTTCACAAATAAAAAAAACATTTATTTCATCAAATATTATAATTTTTTAAACAAATTTAAGGACACTCGACAAAATTCCCTGAAATTTCCAGAGTTTTCCCGGCGAGTAGACACCCTGACAATATATATTTGAAATTATAAATATTATAAAAGAATAGATTGTTTTTACTCAGAAATAATTAATTTTTTGAATTTTTAAAGCAATTTCGAAAATATCAAAATTATAAATATGACATAAAATTTACTTACAAGTCTAAGCAGCTTACTCAGTGGGAATTCCCGACAGACCTCGCCTCTACATAGAATGTTTAAAACTGATAAGAGTACCAAACTCCATATGAATTTTACAAACTTACTGCCATCTGATAACAAAAAACAGTACTCCGTAATAAAATTATTTTTTATTTTTTCTCAAATCTTAAAACAAAAACAATAAATAACAATAAATAAAAAACAATAGTCAAGTAGAAATCACATTTTTTATTTATAAAAAATTATTTCTCACAATTTATATTATAAAATTACAAACCTAAAATTGTAAAAAAGAGAGATTATAAAATTATATATAAAATATGGTATGAGAGATAAATTTTCCTACATATCTTATCTCTCTTATCACTTATTGACTAAATTAAAATAATTTTTAATAAAAACGATTAAAAGATAAATGCTTCCTTGTTCTTGGTCATGGATAAAATTGGTATTATCGTTCATAATGTTCAAGTCCTCTAGTTTATAACTAGTCATATTCGGTTCTCAATTGTTTCAGTTCTTTCTCGTTTACTAAAAAGTTCAATTTCCTATTATAATAAATTTTATAAATTAAAAAAATTACTTAATTTTCCAATATTATAATACTTACAAAGGAATCTTGCAATTGCGAGATGATCGCTATCAATCGTCGTTTCAATTGTGTTAACAATTTTTTTTAGGCGGAATGCCATATTCTGCTTTTCCTTTATGGAAAGTTTCTCTAACAAATTGCAATTCTCACACCAATACATTTTTATTTCCTGATTTTCTAGTGCATGCAGAAGTTTTTTCAACATCTGAAAAATGATTCATCTTCTTGAAAAAAATATTTATTTATAAAAAAATATATATTTTTCTTTCAAACTATAAGCCAGAAACATTTCATGTTCCCGAAAACTTACGTGCATAAACAAATATGCTAATGAATTTTGTTCCCAAAAAGATCGATGTTGATAGTTTATTTCATGGAAAAAGAGAGTCTCTATGTAGTAACTGGACAAATTGGAAAAATTCTGATTATCTCTTAATTTCTGAAAAAAAAAGAAAATATAAAATGAATGATCTTAACTGATTTTAAACAGTGGGAAAAAAATGACTTTTTTGGTTCAAAATAACGTACAGCCCACAAATATTGACTGACTGGAACGAAAAAAATTTCAAAAAGCTGATAAAATTTCAAAGAACGTTGTAGAACCTGATTTTTTATTTAGTTTCTCAATTATTTTTATAAATAAACAAATATGAGGAAAAAAAGGACCATTTTTTATATTTTTCGTTCCCGGTGCTCATCAATGATAGGAAAATTGTTGTATTCGCCCACGTTTCATAGACTTACATTATATAAGGATATTCCATCATGAAACAATAAACAAAAAATTTTTATAAACAAATTATTTGTTCAAAATGTGTTTTCTATTTAAAAAGTGGGTTAAATTTTCAACCCAAAAATATGAATTTTTAACAAACTTGTTGAATTTTCAAGAAAATAATTTAATTTTCAATCAAAAAATAAAATTTTACACCAAAAAAGATTAATTCTCAAACTACATTTAAAATAGTGAGTTAGGAATCTGGGAATTTCGCTTTTTTCAATAATTTTACGATTTTAAGTTATATTGCAAGAAATTTGCATGGAAATAATATTATAATGAAGAAAATTTCTCTTAGGATTATTCTTGTTGATATTATAAACAAATTTAATGAACAAATGCATTATTCAGGCATTTATCGACAGAAAAATTCGTTTTCTTCGATGTCAGTTTTTTTAAATCAGGAACTTCAGGATAATTTTAGCAAAATGTATAATTTGTTGATAAATTTTATGATTTTTCTAAAAGTAATTAATTAAACAAATGCATTGTTCGGGCATTCGTCTGTCACGTCCTGTGACGTATATAACTATATTATTTATACTTATATTATTAATAGTTGCCACATATATACTTATAATTTATATTATTAATTATGATAGAAAAGGATTATGTACTTATAAAAACGCACAAACTCGGGCATATACATTTTTATCCATCATGATAAAATCAATAGTCTGAACTCCGCAGTACTATCCACGCAGTTTGGAAATCTTGACTTTTCTATATACTGTTAAAATACAATGACTTCTCGCCTACAAATCTCCGAACGCAGCTCATAAAAATCGGACAAGAAACATTAAGGAGGGTGGCACAATGACCAGTTCCTTGGACTCAAGGAATGGCACCCCGTGTACTACGCCTTCAAATATAGACACCTGGATATAATTACTTGATACAATGACTTCTCGCCTACAAATCTCCAAACGCAGCTCATAAAAATCAGCCAAGAAACATTAAAGAGGGTGGCAGAATGACCAGTTCCTTGGACTCAAGGAACGGCACCCTCATGTACTACGCCTTCAGATATAGACACCTGGATATCAATTGATTTCAATTGATACGTCCCCTCGCCGTCAAGTTTTTGGTTGTCAAGTTTTTGGTTGTCACCACAATGGAATCTCCTGTATATAAACCCAGGATCAGAATCAGAACATCAGTCTATCTCCAAATTTCAAATCGGGCGGAAGCTCTGCCCTAGAGCACATTCTCAAATAAACATTAAAAATACAGATAGATTCCGGTTATTTGGAAACGGTTTCCAAGTAGTCGAAATTTCAAATTGATAAATAAAAATAAAGTCAGTGTTGTGCTTCGGAAATTTCCAATCGAACTGAAGTCGATTGTAAATTTCAAAATCCTTTAAAAGCAGTGAAATCAAACCCAAGATTCTTTTCAAAATTCTATTGTCAAGGATCATTACCCTAAGTGCCTAAGTAACAACAGGGGACCTGAGCCTACCTGCTCCCTAATACACTCCATTGACAAAATCCTCATTGTCAACCATCGGAACGGTGAACGACCAGAAGGACGAGCAACGTACCCGTACTAAACTAATAAACCTGAGGACCGATACCAGTAATTTCTTCCATTCAACGAGAAGAGACATTTAACCAAACTTGGAAAAACCAGTTTTATAAAGGATCATCGGAAGTCCCAGTGTAAACCCCAAACAGTTAGTTCACAAGTTTAAAAGCAGAACAATTTGGAATATATATATTAGGTAAGTTTTAATCATTGAGTTAATAACTCACAATACTTAAATTTCGTTTAAAACTCGTCATTAAGATCTTCCTTTATTTTAAGGTGGAGATCTGGATGAGGAGTTTCGCTGCCCGAGAGTTTCCAGTGCAACAACCATTTTTTTAAAACAGAAGCAAATAGAACAAATAAAATTAAAGTCAATTCAAGAAACAAAATCCTTTCTCTCTCTTTAAAACAAATTAAAATCAGCTATCTCTCTTTGACTTTGTAATTTCTTATATTTAATAAACTCAAATATTATATGTACAATTGTATTCCATTTAATTAGTAGATTATTGTGTAGTTATCTCAACCTTCGGAAGTTATTCTCATCCCTGTTTCGAAATCCTAGATTTCGTTCAAAAACGAGAAAACCTTTTAATTAATTATTTTTAACAGGTAAGTTTGTTCCCTTCAGGACGTAACACGTCGACGGAAAAATTAGTTTTTTTTTCAATGCCAGTTTTTTAAATTGGGAACTTCATGATAATTTTAGCAGAATTCATAATTAGTTCATGAATGTTATGATCTTTTAAACAAATTTAATAAACAAATGCATTATTCGAGCATTTGTCGATGGAAAAACTCGTTTTTCCAATTTCAGTCCTTTTAATTGGGAACTTAAAGATAATTTCAGCAATATTCATAATTAGTTGATTAATTTTTTTTTTAATGCATTATAATTTATATGATAAATTTTTTGTCTTCTTTAAACAAATTTAATGAAAAAATGCATTATTCGGGCATTTGTCGACGGATAAATTCCTTTTTTTTTAGGTCAGTCCTTTTAATTGGGAACCTCATGATAATTTCAGCAACATTCATAATTTGTTGATTAATTTTATTTATTTTTTTTAAACAAAAGTTAAAATATGTACTATTCGGGCATTTGTCAACGGAATTTTTTTTTTTTGCAATGTCAGTCCATTTTATTGGGAAGTCAATGATAATGATGATTTTTAAAACAAATTTAATAAAAAAATGCATTAATTGAGTCAATAGATGAACGAATAATGCGTTTTTTTATTAAATTTGTTTACAAACCTCATAAAATTTATGAAATAATTATGACTGTTGCTGAAATTATCATGAAATTCCCAATTAAAAGAACTGACATAGAAAAAAAAACGAATTTTTCCGTCTAAAGATGCCCGCATAATGCATTTAATTATTACATTTGTTTGGAAAAATATAAAATTTTTCAACTAATTAAGAATGTTGCTAAAATGATCATGAAGTTCCCAAATAAAGAGGATGGCATTGAAAAAACTAATTTCTCCGTCGACAAATGCCCGAATAATGTATTTGTTTAAAAAAATCGTAAAATTTATCAATAAATTATAAATTTTGCTGAAATTATCACGAGGTTCCTAATTTAAAAAACTGACATCAAAGAAAAGGAATTTTCCTGTCAACAAATGACTGAATAATGCATTTGTTTATTAAATTTGTTTATAATATTAACAAGAATAATCTTAAGAAAAATTTTCTTCATTAGAATATTGTTTCCATCCAAATTTCTTGCAATATAACTTAAAAAAACGTAAAATTACTGAAAATTATAGAAAACACATTTTCAACAAATAATTTGTTTATACATTTTTTTTGTTTATTGTATGATGGCGCAATATGTTTGTCTAATGTAAGCCTATGAATCGTGGGCAATTACAACAATTTTCCTATTATTGATAAGCACCGGGAACGTCAAATATAAAGAATTGCCATTTTTTTCGTCATATTTGTTTATTTATTTAAAAAATGAAAAACCAAATCAAAAATCAGGCTGGACAACTTTCTTTGAAATTTTAACAGCTTTTTTAAAAAAAAAATTTTCCACCAATCGGTCAATATTTGCGGGCTGTACGTTATTTTGAACCAAACCCCACAGAGATGAATTTTCAATACAAAAAGAAGAATTTAAAAAAAAATCGATTTTCAACCAAATAGTAACATTAAAAACCAAATGGACGAACTTTCCAATAAAAAATACAAGTTTTCCAAAAAATAGTTAAAGATTTAAACAAATAGTCAAAATTTCAAGCCAAAAAAATGAATTTTTTCGAAGACAGATGAATTTCTAACAAAAAAGTTACTTTGCAACCAAGAAAGATAAATTTCCAACCAAGAAGGAAGACTTTTCTACCATAAAAGATGAATTCTTAATTCAAAAGGATGCTTTTTTAACAATACTAGAGCCTCATACGCGCGCTCCGCGCGCGACCTATTTATTTACATGCATTTATTTTATTTGGAAATGAATTTCATTAAAATACCATGAAATTAACTTTTACTTCAATAATTTTGATTTGTACAAGGCTTCGCATGGATACCATCTCACGATGCAGAATACATAATTCTGTAAAAAATTGAGCCTATTCGTTGAAAAATAGCCAGACTCTAAATTTTGTAATCAAAATTGTTTAAATAATTAATAATTCTTGTAAATTTACAAAACATAGTAAATAGTCAACGGAAAGATAATCTTAGTTGACTACGCAAACAAATTGTTCTGAATGTGTTCATGAAAATTGTTTAAATAATTAATCATTATTGTAAATTTTCAAAGTATCATAGGAAAGAGGTATTTGAAAAACATTCTTTATTGAGTCCGTAAACAAATTGAGCCTATTCTTTAAAAAATAGCCAAACACTTGATTTGTTTATCAAAATTGTTTAAATAATTATTCATTCTTTGAAATTTGCAGAGCATTATAGCAAAAAGTCACTGCAAAGATATTCTTACTTAATTCTATAAAAAATGGAGCCTATTCGTTAAAAAATAGCCAAACTCTCAGTTTTTAAATTAAAATTGTTTAAATAATTGAAAATTATTGTAATTTTAGAAAGCAACATAGATAACAGTCATCAAAAAGATATTCTTAGTTGAATTCGTAAACAAAGTGAGCCTATTTGTTGAAAAACAGCCAAACTCTGAATATGTGTATGGAAATTGTTAAAATAATTAACTATTATTGTAAATTTGCAAAGTAACATAGGAAAGACTTATTTTTAATACATTCTTTTTGGTTCTGTAAACCAATTGAGCCAATTCGTTAAAAATAATGATATTACAAATAATAATTCTTGTAAATTTACAAAGCAGCATATAAAATAGTAATCGGAAAGATATTCTTAGTTGACTCCGTAAACAAATGGTGCCTATTCCTTGAAAAATACCCAAACTCTAAATATGTTTATGAAGACTGTTTAAATAATTAATAATTATTGTAACTGTGCAAAGTATCGTAGAAAAGAGTTATTGGCAATAACGTATTAGTGATTCCGTAAACAAATTGGGCTTATTCGATGGAAAGTGGCCAAACTCTTAATTTGTTGAAATAATTGATAATTCTTGTAAGTTTGCAAAGCTTCATAGAAAAGAGTCATCGGAAGGATATTCTTAGTGAATTCTGTAAACGAAATTTACCGTATTCGTTGAAAAATAGCCAAACTCTTTGTTTATGCAAATTGTTTCAATTATTAATAATTATTGTAAATTTACGAAGCAACATAGAAAAGTTTCATCAGAAAGACATTCGTAGTTGACTTTGTAAACCAACTGTACCTATTCCTTGAAAAATAGCCAAACTCTAAATATTTTTATGAAAATTGTTAAAATAATTAATAATTATTATATATTTGCAAGCTATCGTAGAAACGAATTATTGGAAATACATTCTTTCTTGATACCCTAAACTAATTTATCCTATTCATTGAAAAAAGGCCAAAGTCCTTCTGAAAAGTTGGTTTTTAAATTAAAAAATTAACAAAATTTATTATAAAAAATCCAAACGCAATTAAAAAATAAATGGTACTCCAAATTTCGAAAGTTTCAAACATTTTGAAATATAAATGAACTATGACTAAAACGTTAAATCGAAAATGAATCTTTCAAAATACGAATAAAATATTTAAAATGTTAATTAAAAGCCTTATTTTTAAAAAATGCGTGAAAGGAATCATATATATACCTAAGTATAAATGCTTATACTTCCACTAAGCTTCTTATGAAAACAAACATCTCGAGTTCAAATAAACACAGATCGCCCATCGTCGATGAGAACGCCTTATGGTTAACTAAGTAACGGTAACGGTAACTAAACGACGAATACCAACTTTCAAAGATAGGATAGTTGAATTTTTGACCAAAAATTATTACTTTAACAAAATGGTTAAATTTTCCAAAAATAATTAGATTTTTAACAAAATAGTTTAATTTTCAGGATACAAAAATGCATTTTCAATCAAACGCTCAAATTTTCAAACCAAAAAGATTAAAATTCAATAAAATATTTGAATTTCCAAAACGAAAAAACCAATTGCTTAGAAGACAGTTGAATTTTCATCAAAAAAGTTCATTTCAACCAAGAAAGATGACTTTTCTACCAAGAAAGATGAATTTTCAAGAAAAGAGTAAAGTTTTTAAGCTAAAGATGAATTTTTAACATAAAAGATAATTTTCAATCAAGAAAAATGATTTTTTAACAAGATAGTTGAATTCTCAACTAAAAAGGAGAACTTTCAACAAACAAGAATAATTATTTACCCAAAAAGACGAATTTTTAAAAATATACAAATTTCCTACCAAATAGTTGAATTTTCAATCAAAAAGTTGAAATTTCAACAAACAGGAGTAATTTTCTGCCCAAAAAGATGGCTCTTCGACAAAATACATGAATTTTCTATCAAACTTAGCTTTTAACTTTTAACTTTTAACTTACACAATATACAGGATAAAGTTTCAGCGAAAAATGGAATAGCTCAAATTTTCAGATAAAAACTCTGATCAAAAAAATAACTTTCAACCAAAAAACAGAATTTTCAAAAAAATTGTAAAATTTTCAACCAAAAAGATTAATTTTTGACCAAGAAGATTAATGTTCTATCAAAAAAGACAAGTTTCCAACTTATTCAATATACAGGATGAAGTTTTAACCAAACATAGAATAGTTCAATTTTCAAATAAAAATAATAATTAAAAAAAAAAAACATGAATTTTCAACAGAGATGTTAAATTTTCAACCAATTAGTTGAATTTTCAAGCCAAAAAATGAATTTTCTATAAAACGTTAGAATTTTTAACATAAAACTTCAATTAAAATCAAATAGTTGAATTTTCAAGTATAATTATGAGACCTTGATAAAAAATTAATTCTTTCACAAAGTAGTTCAACTTTAAGTAAAATAATCGACTTTTCAACCAAAAAAGATGAATTCTCAATTAAGCATGTAACAGTTGATATTTCACCCAAACAATTGCATTTTTAACCAAAAGAGATAAATTTTAAACCAAGAAGATTACATTTCTACCACTGAAGACGAATTTTAAAAAAATACATGATTTTTTAACCCAAAAAGTTGAATTTTCGACTAACAGGATAAAATTGTGACCAAATAGTTAAATTTTTAACTAAAAGAAATCAATTTTTGACCCCAAATGGAAAAATTTAATTGTCAGTTCAACTGAAAAAATTAATTTTTAATAAAGTAGTTGAATTTTTGATAAAAAATGGACTTTTACCCGAAAAGGCCGCTTTTTCTTTAGGACTCCACCACTGATTTCAAACTTAAAATAGATATTAAATAATTGTATTTGTTCACCTTCAAAAGTCTTAGGACATTTTTCAAGTGTTTTTTTGAGCACAAAAGTTCTTTCTCCTGTTCATAAAAACTTGCGCGCCACAATAAATTTCCTTCATAGACTCCAGACAGTGGTTTCGGAATTGCAAGCCAACTCTTTAAAAGAAATTGTAATTGATCAATATAAAAAACTGTTGATCTCCACAGACAAAAACAAAGTGTAAATTATGTTGCAGATAATTTTTTGCTTTTACCTATACGTATGTACGTAAACATTACCCTGAGTTAGGTTTAAGTATCATAACCAGGGAGCGGAGTACAGTCACTGTGAAGTTAGCTGACGAGCGCAGCTCGGCTCTCAAATGCGGTGAATCATCGCGCCGGCCCGGCAGAGAGGGGGACACTCGGCTCTCACGTTCCAGTTTAGACCAGCGGCAAGCGTGCGCCCCACGCCGGGCACGCACGTTTCTACGTCCCCCCTCTCTCTCTCGACTGGACTAGAGTTCCTCTAGGGAGAGTTGTGTCACCGCTTACTCCGCTTCTGATTGGTGCCGCGAAAGCGGAATCGGATGTTTTGAAATTGGCGCGACTTTCAAGTCAAATTTAATGTTCAGACACTGATTGAATAGCAGATAATAGTTTCCCACATGTTAAAGTCAAAATGTACCTGTAATCGTGAAAAAAGAAGGTGCATTTCCGACTTTTATTACATTATTTATTGAAAATTAAAATCTTACCTCACAAACAGCTGATTTCGAGTGAGGTATCCAATAATCTCGATTAATACTCTCCATTCATAATTGCTTAAGCTTAGGATCGTTTGGGACTTGTCTTAAGTAAAATCCTTGGCCAGAACTATTACGGCTGTAGAGAATGCAACACGACACTATTGTTTTTTCATTGAAAAAGTGTATTTTCATAACAAACACTTAATGAAAATATATGACACATAACCTTTTCTTAAAGTTTTGCTTCTTCTCTGGTTTTGTTTTTGGCTTTTAGATTAAAGTTTTGCTGAGTGAGACATCTAGAATACTTTAAATGTTTCGCGCTTCACTACGTATTTCCGATTCCGGTTTCGCGTCGGCTAGTGGAGGGGGTAACGTGACACAACTCTCCCTAGAGGAACTCTAGACTGGACCGTCGCGACGGTCCGCCGCAAGTGAGAGCCGAGCTGCGCTTGTCAGCTAACTTCACAGTGGCTAGAAGTAGATTTTTTCAAATTAAAGCCGATTAAGTTTCAAAAATATCTGACGACGGCTGATTTAAAAAATTATTTTTATTAATTTGTTATTTAGGCGAAAAATTAAAAAAACCGTATTTTTTATATTTGTACACGGAGAAAAAAACCACACTGTTATAGTAGGCTGAGCTCTTAATATTACAGCATGGAACTTCATGTGCGAAATTGGTATGAATTTCTACCAATATTGGCATCAGGTTAGACATTTTTAGCATTAAATGTCCTATACCATAAAAGAATCAAGCGCATGCCGTTATTGCTGGAGTCACATGCCCTTAGAGCAGTTGTGCCTTGCGAAAATAGCTCGAACTTCGCCTTGCTACGGTTGTAAGAAAACTCATCCTATTAGAGTATGAGTACTCTTACAAAAGAGATATTAGGCCACGCCTACCGGCGCTTGCGCGTGACCTAATATCTCGTTTGTAAGAGTACTCATACTCTAATAGGATGAGTTTTCTTACAACAGTAGCAAGGCGAAGTTCGAGTTATTTTCGCAAGGGATAACGGTTTTAAAAGCATGAAGCTTTGTACTTTTTTAGGATAAAGGGATTCCTGCTTAAAATGAATGAATTTTGTACCAAGATAGCAAGAATGAAACCTACGACAAAAGCATGACTAGTGCTCTTACTATTATAGGCATATTTTTTTCTCCGTGTAGTACCAACTTTGCTCTGTTTATTGATATTTTCTTAAAAACGCATCAAATTAGTCCATACACTCTCCATGAATGAAATTTTTTATTATAGATGAAATGACTTAATTTCTTCAAATGTTATAAACAAAATAATATATAAAACTGATATTTGCGTCATTTTCGGGGTTTGAATGCATGATTTAAACTGATTTTGCAGTTAAATTGTGTACAATCGTCATTGTTATAAATGATTCTTATAAACAAACTGACTTATTTCGCATTTTCCAAATAGAAAATTGTTCTTCTCTGTTGAGTCAAATTTTTTTCAGCTGAAGAATAATTTTATCATACAAAAGATTGCCATTTAGCTCAACTTTCAACCAAGCAGTTGAATTTTCAACGAAAAATGGGATCGTTTAATTTTCATTTAAAAAATTAATTTTCAACCACAACTTTGAACTAAAACGATCAATTTTAAACCAAAAATTGCATAGTCAAATTTTCGGTT